>CAUPSL010000543.1:0-53082 GCA_963514005.1 Raja brachyura
AGAAACCCCTTCACTATGCTTTTTAAAACCCCTTTGTTTAAGAGATAATTGTTGAAGAATATACTGTTTGTTAACCCCTGAAATATTGGGAAAACAAACTGACTTTGCGTCACAATCATCACGTCAGCTCTGATTTTGATTTTTTTTTAATTTTCTGCTCTGCTGGAACTGTATACCTCTAAAGAGGTAATTCTGACTATGACGTGTTGTTACATTCATTTCGAAACATGCGTACAGGATTTTATTACATTGCTTATTTGACATGCAAGAATGTAAATTTGCTAGGTTCACCTTAGAGCAATGGAATATACATGGCAGGAGGGTGAGATGAATGTTATCAATTCTGGTTTGATGCACTCCTGAAATTTTAATCACATAAAATTGAATCATAAGATATTTGATCAATTGGTATTGTTCATGAAATGCCTTGTATGACATTTAACCATCCTTTAGAAAAATTGTTGTAATTACTTTACGTGCCTGCTCAAATCTGGGCCCTGAATAAAAATACAGTTTTTTTCCCCATTTATAATGAGATGAACAATATATTTGATACATCAACTAAAAAGCACAAAAGAATAAGATGATTTAAGAATCTGTCGTGCTTGCACAAAAACATTAACTGAATAGTACTGATTGAACAAAGTATTGAAATTCTTTCTGAAGTTCTTGGACAGTTTATTGCACAGCAAGATATATAAAATAATAACCATGGCCAAGTCTACTTCAGTAACTCCAAACTCCATTGTTAAAGTCTAACTTCAATGAGATACATTTCAGACACCAGAGAGCACCACTTATCACCCACAATAGAGCACAGCACACTCTTAGCCAACTCTGCATCTCAATGTATCTATCTTACACAAAATTCATTTTGCTTATGTTTCAAGCAGTACTGTCCCGTGAAAGTCCTGCCATTGAACGATTGAGCCTTGCACCATCACCTTAACATATAAACTATTTTTCAAGTGTCTTTTGTGCACCATCCTCAACATGTATTGTGATCCTATGTGCCTTTGCAACTCTGTCAAACAAGAAGCAAATCCTACCACAAGTCAACATCTCTGTGTGGATTGAAGGAACCTGCTGGGACTAATAATAATTTTTGTGGGTCACCTGATGTTCAACAAAGCTGTCTTTTTGTTCCTCAAAAATTGATGATATCCATTTTAAAGGAATATACATTTCTCTCTTATAATTTCTACTTCTGCATAATTTTTGTTTCTCTTCCTCTCTTCCCAGTTTATGCTCATCTATCTCTGCCTTATCTCTCTCTTTCTATGCCTAGTTTCTTCTTCTTTCTCACCTTCCTCGCTTTGTGCTTCTCTTTCCTCTCTCCCTTTGTGCCTTTCTCCCCCTTCTCTTTTGTGTTTTTCTCACTCTTCCTTCTATTCTACTTTATACATCTCTTTCTTTCCTCGACGCCTATGTTCCTTCTTCTCACTCCTGCAATTTATGTTTTTTGTCAGTTCAACCATTTTTCCTTTGGTTTTTCTCTCTCCATCCTTTTGTGTCAGTTTGTGTCCCTTTTCTCTTTTCCCTTGGCTCACACAGATGATTAGCCTGACGTTGATTAAAACCGCAACATCTCAGGTACTGTACAAATACATAGAGAGACCATTTCTCGCAGCAAGCACAACAACAAGATCAATTATCTGGTAAAGCACCACAAAGCAAGAAGGTATGGGATCCTATGTCAGAAAGAGAGTCTATGGATTTGTTTGCAGGATTTTGAATTAGCTGCGAATAAGGGATGTCTCAGGTGAGGAATTGGTTGTTGTCAGAGTTTGTGAATTCCAATGTGAAATGCTTCCACAGGTTAATATGCGACTGATATAAGAACTTGGAAGTGTTGGTGTTTCCATGACATTGTCACAACTTGCTCCCACCATGATATGATCAATGACAGCCTTCTCAGTTTATTCGAATCCTATAATTGTATGCCGTGGCATCCAGTGTTGTGTGTAGTGATATTTACGGATCCAGAGGAACAGAGAAAAAATACAGAATACAAGAGATAGCTCCTTGACTAGGTAATATAGTCTCAACAAGATGGAGTTCACCATGAATCTCCAAGTTGTTTTCAGCTGCCAAGTAATAGATCCAACAATCTGAACTTTCACTTAAATTAGTATTTGTGCCTGTAATACCATTGACATTTGGTGGCAAGGTCCTAGCCAACAAGATACCACTGATGGTAGTTGTGTTCACTTTAACAGCAAAGGCTGTTGTAGAGCAAAGGGATCTAGCAGTTCAGGTGCATGGTTCCTTGAAGGTCGAGTCGCAGGTAGGAAAGGTGGATAAAAAGTATTTTGGGCACATTGGCCTCCATCAGTCAGAGTAATCAGTATAGAAGTTGGGAGTTCATGTTGCAGTTGTGTAAGACTTTGGTGAGAGCATTTAGAGTATTGTGTTCAGTTCTGGGCACCATGTTATAGGAAAGATACTGTCAAGCATGAAAGGGTTCAGAGAAGATTTACGAGGATGTTGCCAGGATTGGAGGATCTGAGCTATAGGGAGAGGTTGAGAAGGCTGGGTCTGTATTCCTTGGAGCACTGGAGGATGAGGGGTGATCTTACAGAGGTGTATAAAATCATGAGATTAATAGATCGGGTAGGTGCACATAGTCTCTTGCCCAGATTATGGGAATCGAGGACATAGGTTCAAGGTGAAGGGGAAAATATTTAATACGAATCAGAGGGGTACCTTTTTCACACAAAGGGTGGTGGGTGTATGGAACAAGCTACCAAAGGAGGAAGTTGAGGCTGGGACTATCCCAACGTTTAAGAAACAGTTAGAGAGGTACATGGATAGGACTGATTTGGAGGGATATGGACCAAGCGCTGGCAAGTGGGTCTCGTGTAGCTGGGACATGTTGGCCAGTTTGGGCAAGTTGGGCCGAAGGGGCTGTTTCCACACTGTATCACTCTTTGACTCATAATTAAATACATAACAATAATCACTGCATTACCTCCCGTTCATGAGATACCATCTGGTGAAGTATCTCAATTAAAGAACACTTATGTCATAATTTCACCAGTGGGAGGCTAGGATGGGAAATGCGAAACACAAACTCACTATGTAAAAGTATTACAGGAACTTCTGTGGAAACGGGCCCTTCGGACCACCAGGATTACGCCCACCAAGATCACCCGTATACATTATATCCTTCACACTTGGGACAATTTACAGAAGCCAATTAACCTACAAACCTGCATGAAAATGAGAGGAAATCGGAGCACCCGGAGAAAATCCACATTGTCATAGGGAGAATGTACAACCTCCGTACAGACTGCACCTCTAGTCAGGATCGAATCCGGGTCTCTGGCACTGGAAGGTAGCAACCTTACCACTGTGCCACCCTAATATATATCAAATATATCAGGTAGACACAAAATGTTGGAGTAACTCAGCGGGTCTGACAGCATCTCTGCAAAGAAGGAATGGGTGATGTTTCGGGTCGAGACCCTTCTTCAGACTGATGTCAGGGGAGTGGGTGGGACAGAGATAGAATGTAGTCGGAGACAGTAACGGGCCTGTCCCCCTTGGGCGTCATTTGGGCGATATTTAGGCGATAGCCAAAAAAGAGATAGTCATGTTGTGATGCAGGCGTGAAGCATGGTGAGGTGTGATGACGCATGCAGTGACATGCGGTAACGCGCGGTGCTTCCCTGTCTCCCTAGGATTTTGACATTTGGGTGTCTCATCATGTCTTGCGCCTGTCACATGCTGACATATGCTGTCCTGTGGGTGACGCCCGGTTAGGGCTAGGGTTAGGGTTGGGGTTAGGGACCCCAGATGGGCTGTAAAATATTCTTCCTTCAATACATGGATTTTAAACAGTAATATATTAAAATTAATACAATAAAATCAATTTTGCAAATGAAAAGATGTCCGAGTCGTTCAGTTTTATTTATAGATGTATTGGTCCGCTTCCAGATCCGATCACCATCTCTTTTCACAGGGATGGATTCAATAAGTGTAGACTGAACTCCCCTCTCACCTCTTCCCCCATCCCGCCCCATCCCTCCTTCTCCACTCCCCCAACCCTCCTTTCCTTCCCCCATCTTCCCCCTTCTCCCTGCTCCACTATTCTCCCTCTTAGTACGGAAGTACTAACACTTTTGAAAAATATAAAAGTGGATAAGTCTCCAGGTCCTGACAGGATATTCCCTATGACATTGAGGGCAGTTAGTGTAAAAATAGCAGGGGCTATGACAGAAATATTTCAAATGTCATTAGAAACTGGAATAGTGCCGGAGGATTGGCATACCGCGCATGTTGTTTCATTGTTTAAAAAGGGTTCAAAGAATAAACCTAGCAATTATAGACCTGTTAGTTTGATGTCAGTGGTGGGCAAATTAATCGAAAGGATACTTAGAGATAATATATATATAAGCATCTGGATAAACAGGGTCTGATCAAGAACAGTCAACATGGATTTGTGCATGGAAGGTCATGTTTGACAAACCTTCTTGAATTTTTTGAAGAGGTTACTAGGGAAATTGATGAGGGTAAAGCAGTGGATGTTGTCTATATGGATTTCAGTAAGGCCTTTGACAAGGTTCCCCATGGAAGGTTGGTTAAGAAGGTTCAATCTTTGGGTGTTAATGGCGGAGTAGCAAGATGGATTCAACAGTGGCTGAATGGGAGATGCCAGAGAGTAATGGTGGATGGCTGTTTGTTAGGGTGGAAGCCGGTGACCAGTGGGGTGCCTCAGGGATCTGTGTTGGATCCACTGTTGTTTGTCATGTACATCAATGATCTAGATGATGGGGTGGAAAAATGGATAAGTAAGTATGCACATGATACTAAGATAGGTGGTGCTGTGGATAATTAAGTCAATTTTCAAAGTCTACAGAGAGATTTGGGACATTTGGAAGAGTGGGCTGAAAGATGGCAGATGGAGTTTAATGCTGATAAGTGTGAGGTGCTACATCTTGGCAGGACAAATCAAAATAGGACGTACATGGTAAATGGTAGGGAATTGAGGAATGCCGTGGAACAGAGGGATCTAGGAATAACTGTGCATAGTTCCCTGAAGGTGGCATCGCATGTAGATAGGGTGGTAAAGAAAGCTTTTGGTGTGCTGGCCTTTATAAATCAGAGCATTGAATATAGGAGTAGGGAAGTAATGTTAAAATTGTACAAGACATTGGTGAGACCAATTCTGGAGTATGGTGTACAATTTTGGTTGCCTAATTATAGGAAGGATGTCAACAAAATAGAGAGAGTACAGAGGAGATTTACTAGAATGTTGCCTGGGTTCCAGCAACTAAGTTACAGAGAAAGGTTGAACAAGTTAGGTCTTTATTCTTTGGAGCGCAGAAGGTTAACGGGGGACTTGATTGAGGTCTTTAAAATTATGAAAGGGATAGACAGAGTTGACGTGGATAAGCTTTTCCCATTGAGGGTAGGAAAGATTCAAACAAGAGGGCATGACATGAGAATTAAGGGACAGTAGTTTAGGGGTAACATGAGGGGGAACGTCTTTACTCAGAGAGTGGTGGCTGTGTGGAATGATCTTCCAGCAGAAGTGATGGAGGCAGGATCGATTTCAACATTTAAAAGTAAAGTGGATAGGTATATGGACGGGAAGGGAATGGAGGGGTATGGTCTGAGTGCAGGTAGATGGGACTAGCGGAAAATAAATGGTCGGCACGGACTGGAAGGGCCGGGAAGGCCTGTTTCCGTGCTGTAATTGTTATATAACCACTATTGTATATATAATCCACTACTCCCCCTCACATCCCCTCCTCCCCCTCTCTTCTCCCATTCTCCACCCCCCCCCCCCCCCCACTTTCCCCGACGCCCTATTTGCACAATTGATTTTATTGTATTAAATTTAATATATGAATGTTTAAAATCCCTGCATTGAAGGAAGAATATTTTGCAGCTTCAACCGGGCGTCACCCGCATGACAGCATACGTCAGCGTGTATGTCGTGCAACTTGATGGTTTTACGGGCGTCAGTCACTGACACTCCGCATTCGCCCAAATGTAGTCAAATTAGTGTCATCAAACTACTGAATGGGCAACCCATATGGTTGGGTAGAGTGGCACTCTTTCTATTGAATTCACGGTACACCTTGGACCTTTTCTCTCACACTAAAATGATGTAACACTGCATTCTAGTATTTTTCTCTTTGCAATTATTGTTGTATTAGTGTGGGGCCAGATTGTACCAATGAATACTATGATTGACAGGAGAGCTGGCAAACAAAACTTCTCACTGTGTCTTGGTACAAGTGACAATAACAAGCCAAGACCAATTTCAAAGCTGATACATTCCTTTTGGGGCATTGCAGGGGAACATTGAGTGAAACATAGTCTTATTTCTGCAGTGATGCCCTGTGAGACCAGCAAAGCAAATCAAATAAATCTTTGATCTCCTCCATTAAATATTATTTTCAGCAACTCTTCCTTCCCAAATTCCAGGATATAACCAATATCCATTATCTGTCTCCATTACCATTTTGCAATACTTCCTGGTAATGAAGATCTCCTGGTCTCTGATCATTCTCCTGGCCAAGACACGTTTACACCAACCAGCGCCCTCAAGGACAATATCACCAATGCAATCCACATTTACACCAGCCAGTGCCCTCCCTCTATTGCTCAATGTTTCAAGTGCAATTCCCTACTCCCACCACTCCACATCTGTGCTGGAACATGCCCAGTTCTTCCCTCCATGTACCCTGCCCAGTAAGAATTGTGTTGGTATGTCACTGACCCAACCCTCGATCGTACATTGGTAGAGCAATGCCAACACCACTCTCCCTCTCCTTCCCGTGTAATAAATAGCAGAAGCTGAGTAAGAAATTGAAAAAAAAAAGCTGACTTGGCATCCAAAAAGCTGACAACTCAAAAACAGCCCTGACATAGGAAAACAAACAGCTACATGGGCTGTCTAACTGAAGCAATAAGCAGTAAGTGAATACAATTGTTCCTTCACTTGTATTGAAAAGAAAATAGAAACATTGAGTGCATTAAAGCTTAGAGGAAAATACAACAGTTGAAAGTACAAGATTGATGTTGCATCCCTATGAGGTGTCTTATCTTGTTTGGGAGATATGTTGACAGCGGACGTCCCAATGAAGTAGAGATTGGCCACCTCATCCGACTGACTGATGCTATAAATAACTAGATGTTAATCCCTATTAATACTTTAATTTTGCCTTTTTTAGAAGTTAGTACTGCATTATAATAAATTTTACAGTGAACCCAGCTAGTTTAAAAGTTGTATGTGAACTGGGGCTCAGTGAATTTTTGGGCAGCATGGGAACTGGGATCCTGGTAAGTTCCAAAGGAAACATGATCTGCGAACCATATGTTGAACTATAAGCATTTCCAAGTAGTTGGAGAACAGATTATCGGAGATTACTGTATCAGAAAAGCGTAGTTCGTTTGATTTAGAATTATAAGCACTTTATTTTACTTCCCAGAAGAATGTGAAATTACTTAAATGTAACACATTTAACATGTATCGGTACACTAATGGGCCTGTCCCACTCAGGCGATATTTTAGACCGCTACAGGCGACTAGTTTGTTGCCACATGTTTGCCAGTGGTCGCCGGGAGTAGTCGCCTCAGTCGCACAAAAAGTCTTTCTGGTCGCCGCTAAATTTTCAACATGTTGAAAATTTTTCGGCGACAGTGGGTTTGACGCCGATGAGTGTAGCTTGACTTCTCCTGACGTTGGTGTTGTCATAGGTTGTCACCAGGTTGACGTAGGTTGTCGCTGGTTTTTCGGCGACCTGCTACGACTATGACAGTGGCCAGCAGCAGCGGCCTAAAAAATCGCCATGTGGGACAGGCCCATTACTTCTTTCATGTTGTCACTTTGGCAAGCATTAGTCACATATGGAAAGAAACGGTGGCTCAAAATCACACCGAGTATAATGCTGATAAATTGACACAAAAAACCGTGAAACAATCCAAAATAGTCCTTGAAAAGGATTTTTAAGAACAGGTTTTAGTTGGGTTTAGTAAATGTGTCTAAAATGATTGAATATTCATTCATTCAAGAATGACTACCAACCTGTCAGTGAAGGAATGTATTTCACATACTATTATTCCCTCTGTAAAAAGCTTCCTAATAACTGCTCTTAGTAACTGTTCCAACTGCATACATAATGTGCCACCATGGTTTGTTCTTATCCTCTATTCATCTCTTAAACAACAAATTGTTTCTATGCTGCATAATTTCCCAGAAATTACCTTAACTGCGACTAAGCCAGCTCACAGATTCTACGCACAGATTCTATCACACATATTCTATGATATTTGCACCATGCTTACAGAGATATGTGCGGATATTTCTTCCCTTTTACCTTTGGGCCTTAAGTGGGTTGCATGCATAGAACATATGCCTGGCCTAAGCTTCTAGCTTTACCCACCATATTTGTTTCATCATCTGTCACAAATGTATAAGCTGTTCATCCAAATAAATAGAATTAATATCAGAACATTCGCGTGTTGATAGTCACCCAAGAGGGTGAATGCTTGTTTTAGATTACTGTGCGGACATAGATTTTTAACTAGGCAAAACCATTAGGGATAGTTTGGGTAGGTATACCACAATCTGCAGTCCTGACATTGCACCCATAATACAATCAACAATTCTTTATTTCAATTGCAAACTAATTATTTATTTATCTTAATGACAGCGTGCAGCTTTGCAGGAAGCTTCCTGAGAGAACATTAGAAATAGTTTAGGGCCATTTGAGCGATGACAGAATGGAACATCAGTTGGGGAGACTGTTTAAAGCAGTGGGAGAGACCCTGAAAAGTGAAAGAGGGGATTGCTGTGGGAAATGCACAAAAAAGGATGTATTGAAAATGTTTTAAAAGTTAAATTGCACAGCAGGAGGTGTGCAATCTTAGCATGTGCATTTCACATAGAAACAGATTGGTCCTTGTCCTAATGTCTTGAAAAGTGTCTGTATAATATTGGTATATGAATAGTTAAGTAGGCATTTGATTCACTGTTATTTTCAGGCAGCATTTAAAATATTACTATCAGTGTTAATAACAAAAAATTAAATTTCATATCAACATTCATGTATTTGTCGTTTAGCAACCAGTGAGTCCATAATGGCCAAGCTCCTCTACATGAATGAACTCGGTTCAAGGATGTCAGTGTTTTATCGGCAAAATGAAAGGTATGCCTTACCTGTTTTAAGGGATGCAAGCAGAAGCCTCCAAATGGCGCATCCCGGGCAATGCTGACGACAGGAACTGTACCACAGTGACTGACTGAAGTTGCCAATTCCGCAACCACCAACCGTCACTGACCGACCTGAAAGATGTGATATAGAAGATGGCCGGACACGAGGAAGAAGACCTGCTTTAAACTCAGCATCCTTAAAGGATCCTGTGTCTTCTCTCAATTGCTTTAACATTATTCATATGCCTTTGGCTGGGAAGAAGGTATGCATGGAAAACAAGGCAGTGCTAAGTATATTGTCACTCAGCAGTTTAAAGTTACGGTGCAAAATATTTCCATCCACCTTCCTTTAACTGGATAACAGTTTATGTGTACTGCATATTTTTAAATTATTTGTCAGAAGATTCCAATAAGGCTAAGGACTTTTGATGTTCAGTTTAGATCACTAACTATAAGTTGTGAAGCAATCCTGTGGGGACAGCCGAATGGGACAGTCTGTAGAGCTGCTGTCTCACAGCTCCAGTAACCGGGGACTGTCTTGCATGGTAGTTGCATGTTTTCCCTGTGACCACAGGAGTTTATTCCAGGTGCTTCAGTTTCCAGCTATACCCCAAAGACATGTGGATGGGTAGGTTAAATGGCCATGGTAATTTGTCCCTAGTTTGTCAGCAAGTGATGGAATCTGGACGAAGTTGATGGGAATCGTAGGGAGAATAAATGGGAAGGATGTAAGATTAGTTTGCTGGCCAGTGCAGACCCAGTGTGAAAAAGGCTTAACTTTGTGCTATCTGACTGTACCATAACCTTTCATGGTGGAAAATCTAAGAACAAAAGAAACAAGAGCAGGATTTGGCCAAGCCAATACTCAAGCTTGCTGCACCATTCAAAAGACCATGGCTGATCCAATTTTGGGGTGTGTGGGAGAGGCATGGTGTGGGGGAGGCATGGTGTGGGGGAGGCATGGTGTGGGGGAGGCATGGTGTGGGGGAGGCATGGTGTGGGGGAGGCATGGTGTGGGGGAGGCATGGTGTGGGGGAGGCATGGTGTGGGGGAGGCATGGTGTGGGGGAGGCATGGTGTGGGGGAGGCATGGTGTGGGGGATGGGGGAGGGGGTGGGTGTGGGGAGGATGGGGTGTGGTGGGGAGGTGGAATATTGCGTTGGGGTATCAGCCCTCCCGTGTGAACATGGGACCCAATGGGTGCCACTTAGTCTAGTATACGAGTAAAACTCTAATCTTGACCACTTCCTGTCTGCGTTGTAATTAAATTTGTGCAGAAATGATTGGGGGAGGGGAAGAGTTGGAGCGCAAGTATGGGTATTGTGGGCTGAAGGGACTAGTTTCCAGGGTGCTAGTATGGACATTGTGGGCCAAATGGATTCTTGGGGTGGCAGCTCAGTCCCTCAAGCCTGATGTACTCGCAGCTCACTCACGGCTGGTGGGCTGGCAGTTAACTCACGGCTATTGCTTGAAATTCCATTTCAATCAGGGTGCAAGGCCACCAAATTCAAGTGCAGTTTATTACCACTTCAAGCAGGATGCAAGGCCACCAAATTCAAGTGCAGTTTCAACCACTTCAAGCAGGGTTCAAGGCCACCCATTCAAGTACAGTTTCATGCCATTTCAAGCAGGGTGGAAGGCCACCAAATTCAAGTGCAGTTCCATACAATTTCAAATAGGGTGCAAGGTCACCAAATTCAAATGCAGTTTCATACCTTTTCATGCAGGGTGAAACCACCATAAACCACACAAAACACCACATAAACACCACACTCACCGTTCAGTGGACATTCAATGTGTTCAGTTGATTCACAGCTCAGACAGAGTTGTGACCTCTCCCTCCCCCATCTTGTAGAGAGTAAGCCACACCCACACTTCCTGGTTTTATAATCCCTTCCCCTCCCACCAGAAGGGGCATGGGCTTCATGGCGTGATTGACAGGAGAGAGATTCTCAACATTTTTTAAACACTAATAACACTTTTATTTTTCATTGATGGGAAGAATCCTCTGCACCCGATGAGCGGAGGGGGACTGAGTAAGATGGCCAAAAATCACAGCTGTAAGTGGTAGCATTTTATCTAAAATCAATATACAGTGCAAACAGGATGTTGCCAAGTTTAGACCTTTAAGCATTTGCCATTTCAAACCAACCACCACCAACCATTTGCTGTGCATTATTTCAAACCAACCACCACCAACCATTTGCTGTGCTTTATTTCAAACCAACCACCACCAACCATTTGATGTGCTTTATTTCAAACCAACCACCACCAAACATTTGTTGTGCTTTATTTCAAACCAACCACCACCAACCATTTGTGTGCTTCAGTAGAGAGAACCTCAACATTTTTCAAACACTAATAACTCTTTTATTTTTCACCAATGGGAAAAATCCTCTTGTCCTGCGCAGCGGAGGGGGACTCTGAATAAGATGGCCAAAAATCACAGCCATAAGTGGCAGCGTATTTTCTAAAATCAATATACAGAACAACAGGAAGTGGTCAAGATCAGACTTTTATTAATATATATTATATATGTGATAGATAGCATAGAAATTAGCCCTTCGGCCCATATTGTCCATGCCAACCATTAGTATCTGATGTCCCAAAATGCATTACCTCACACTTGTCCGAATTAAATTCCACCTCCCACTACTCTTCCCAACTTTTCGTGTGATTTATGTCCCTCTGATGCAACGACCCCATCAATTGCCATGTCATCAGCAAACTTGTTAATCAGCCCACCTACCCTCTAATCCAAGTAATTTATAGAAATAATAAACAACTATCGTCCTAGTTACAAACTTCCAGTCATAAAATATCCCTTGACAACTATCCTCCACCTCCTATCACCAAGCCAATTTTGGATCCATTTTGGCACACACCTTGGATCCCATCCCTAACTTTCTAGACCTGCCTGCCATGGCTTTTGTCAAAGGTTTACTGAATTCCATTGAAATCATGCTACCATTGATTTTCTTATTTACATCCTCAAAAAGATCAGGCAGATTTCTAGGTCAGGATTACTCCTGTTGAAAGCCATTTGACCTTCTCTTCAGTGCTAACCTTACCAAGTGAACAAAAATTCTAACCCTTTCAATTTTCTCCCTAATGTTGATTTAAGAAACTTCACCTCTACAGTTTCTGGGGCTAACGAATTCCAAAAGCTTATGACCCTCTGAGCGAAAAAAAGAAATCTGTTTTAAATGTTTGGTATATTTGGAAACTATACCCATTTTAAGAAAATGATCCTCTCACTATCTACCTTGCAAATCTCCTCAGGAACTTATATACACCAATAACCCTGTTCAAATTTCACTCATGCAGCGACCCATTCATCCATGATATCAATCGAGTACAGGGTATTTGTAATTGTAATTGCTATTGTAATTGATTTTATTAGCCAAGTATAAAAACAAAACAAGTATGTGAATCATACGAGGTATTTGATTGGCCATTGAGTCATACCAAAAGAGCAAAAAAACACGCAACCACATAAACGTTTAACATAAAGATCCATCACAGCGGCTCCTCCACATTTCTCACTGTGATGGAAGGCAATAAAGTTTCATCTTCTTTCCTCCTTTTTATCCTGTGGTCGTGGAGATTGAACCATCGGAGTTAGGGCGAATGAAGCTCCCACAGCCGGCGATTGAAGCTCCCACATCGTGACGATCGAAGCTCCCGTGATTCGTGCCGTTGAAGCTCCTGTGATTTGGAGCTCCCGAAGCCGGTCCCTAACTAGGGACCGCGAGCACCACGATGTTAAAGTCCGCAGGCTCCCATGGTTGGAGTTCTTGAGGTCGATCCCTGGCAAAGGGACTGGCAGCTCAGAGATGCTAATTCCACAGGCTCCTGCAGTTGGAGCTCCCAAGGTTGATTCCCAGCAAGAGGCTGCCAGCTCCACGATGTTAGGTCGCAGTGCAGACAGAGGTTCGATAGCAGACAGAGATAAGAACATATTCAAATATACCATTCGTAAATATGGAGACAATAACTGCACATAATATTCCAGTTGTGGTCACACTTACACCCTGTTGTTTTCAAGCATATTTTCAAGTTGTTTTCAAGCATGTCTTCATTTATATTCCTTGCCCTTGCAATAACATCAATTAAACTTCTTTGTTGCTTTTTAATCCTGCATGCTAACTTTTGTATTTAATTTACCAGGTCTTCAGATCTCTTTGTACACGATATTCTGTAGTCTCACTCCCACAAAATAATAATTTGTTTTTGTATTAATTCTTCCAGCTGCACTGGATAAGCTCTCACATGCATTTTTAGCACAATCAGTCCTTATATGCACATCAGAAACGATTAATCAATCTGCTTATAGTAGGGTCCTATCACCAAAGGAATATTATCATCATATACTTATTAAAACTCTGATCTTGTTAGTATGTACATGTGTGTGTGTATATGTATGTGTATATGTGGTTGTCTTTACATCTTTGCAAAAACACTACACGGTAACAATTACAATTTTACATATTCCGATTGACATTTTTCCCCACGAGGCCGAGACACCTTTACTGAACATTTTATGCTTTATTTCTCGACTTATGCTCGATTCTTTGCTCATTAAAAGTCTTAAAATGTCATAAGATTTTGAAATTAAAACGACCAGCTTCAACTGATGACATCACAATGACTTGGCTAGCAGTGATCAGCCTCACTGAAGATTTCATCCTATATTTGACATGTTATTCATGATTAAAGCTTTATAAATGCCAACCTTCACAAGATTTTTACATATTCTGATTCACATTTTTCCCCTCGAGGCCGAGATCACCTTCACTGAACATTTTATGCTTTATTTCTCGAAATTACTGAATAAAATTTAAAAAAACCCAAAAGACTTTGAATTTAAAACGACCAGCTGATGATGTCACAATGGCTCGGCTAGCAGTGATCAGCTTCACTGAAGACCAGCTTCAACTGATGACATCACAATGGCTCGGCTAGCCGTGATCAGGAGGACCACGTCTCCAGTCGGGGCTACGGGTAGGGAACGGGTGCATTGGGGGAGCAGATCAAATGGGTCTGCACTTGGTCTAGTACTTATATAAGACTCAGGACCTAAGATGATATGACACTCCAGCGCTTATCACAGTGTGATCCATTCACAGTTCAAATTTTGGGAACTATAAACTCCAATTCAATATAGTCTTTGGACATATATTTTAGTGCAGATAAGATCCAATAAAATAATGAGTAACATTCTTGTTTCCTATGGTCAAATTTTAGCAAACCGTCACAGAAATAAACAAACTGCTTCATTGTCGTATGACATATTCTAGCCTGTTTTTTTCATGTGCAGAATTTATTTAATGTTGTTGGACTTTGAATTACAAAATAGATCTGTATTGAACCTGAAACTGCAGCACATTTTAATGAGAGTAGAATGCTGGATTAAGTATAAACTGTCATCGTACTTAGGGGAAGTTAATACCCTTTGACTGATTGACCAATTGGTTAGGAGTGGTTCTACCTAATTTTCAAGCCCTTTCTTCATGTTGAATGCATTTTTTTTTCTCCTGCCCTTGTTAACTTTGCACAGTATAATTGGAAAATGAGGTCAGGCATCATCTAGGCTGTTATATTTCTACTGATATGAATAGAGGTGACGAATGATTTATCCTTCTGCCGTCACATTGCTGCCCATGCTGGGACAAGCCCTTTCTAATTAGAACTATCTGTCACATTAACACTCAGCCAGGTTAAAGATAATATCTTGCTACATTATACGTCAGATACTATATTTAGACTATTATTAGTGGCTGAGCAAAGGGATTGAGTAGCTCCATCTAGTTCAGTTTAGTTTAGTTCAGAGATATAGCATGGAAATAGACCACCAATCACCCACACTCTAGTTTTATCCTAGACGCCAGGAACAATTTTACAGATGCCAATTAACCTACAAACATACACTTCTTTGGAGTGTGGCAGGAAACCGGAGCACCCGGAGAAAACCCATGCGGTCACAGGGAGAACGTACAAACTCCCACATCCCAAAGATGAGCGGGTTTGTAAGTTAATTGGCCTCTGAAAATTACCCCTTGTGTTTAGGAAGTGGATGGGAAAGTGGGATTACATGGAACTAATGTGGTAGTGGGCGTGTACTCGGTGGGCCGAAGGGCCTGTTTCCGTGCTTTCTCTCAAAACTAAAATTAAATACCTCCTAATTTGCAAGGAAATTTGAGAGATTAAGAAAACCTACCTTAACATATATGTTCCCTTAGTAGTCCTGTTGGCCTATAAGCACAAGCTGGAGCTATATACAGTACAGACATTGAAGATGAGACAGACAACTTCAAATAAAACAAAATGCTTTTATCCATCAAGAGTCAACATAGGATCATTCTTCTGTCTCCAGTTCTCTAATGAGCCCATTACATACCATTAAATGCAATTATACCTCTCTGAGATATGCAGGTCAATAAACCCTTTGTGCAGCTCACCAAATTTCATTGATTTTTAATTAAGTAGCACGCAACACTATATAACTTCTAGGCATAATATCATTAATTTTTTTCTTCTTGGGATCTTAAGGGGGGGGGATGTTCTTGGCTGCAGTAAAACCAACAGCAGTAAGGAAACTCTCAGATTGGGTTCCAAAAAATAGCTTTCATTTACCTTTGACTTTTGCCTGTGGCACGGTGGAAATGCCCCAACTATCAATGTACAAAGAAGGGCATGTCTGTACATGTGTTGCTTAATGTAGTGTTTACCGCACTACGGTATACAATCTAAAAATAATTCTGGCATGAGTGGATTAGAATAGAAATCTCTTTAAAAGAAATTATATCAGTTTTCATTTGAAAGAAAGAAAAGTGAAAAGGGCAATTTTATAAATAAATATTTGTGCTTTGTTGAACGTTTTTGATTTATATAATTGTTTTTATGTAAATGTAATGTAATGTAAATGTTTATGTTATGTAAATGTTTTTAGTTCATTTGCCAAACGTAATTAATATTCAAAGAAATATTGATTTAGTTTCTAATTATTTTAAATGTTTCAGTACACCAACAATTTTTGACAGCTTTGACAGCCATCACATGGGTGCATCAATTGAGCCTTGCCACTCTTCAGGACCTTGCCATTCAGCTCAAAGGCCAAGAGGGCAAGCAAGAGTGGCCCTCTGCATTTGGTTAGGCTCAGTGGGATGGGTAGAAAAACAAGGAGCATAGATGTGCACTAACATCAGTACAATCTTGATCCTTAACTCACAAGCAAAGTAGAGTAAAATTGTAAGTTAAGAAACATTGAGATTTCAATATCTTCTGATGTGCTGGAGTCTTCCTTTCAGCATCATATTTTTGAAAATTAAAGCATTTCATTTTCTCTCATGTTGTGTAATGAAGTGTCAGGCTGCATTTAGTGGGAATGCATTTTACCTCATAGGTTTAATCATGCATTCGACAGGTTTAAAAACACATAATATTAACAGTTTTCGGCAACTAGTGTTTTTAATTATTTATTTATGAAGTAACATTGAAACATAGAAATAGGTGCAGGAATAGGCCATTCAGCCCTTCAAGCCAGCACCATCATTCAATATAATTATGGCTGATCATCCAAAATCAGTACCCCGTTCTGGCTTTTTCCCCATATCCCTTGATTCCCTTAGCCCTAGGAGCTAAATTGGGGTGGAAGATTGCAACCTTCATGTGGTCCGCCCTGTTTTGTCGAATGCAAACAACCCAGTGTGCACAATCAACTAAGATCAAATAGAAAAGGTTGTCCTACAACTTTAGGCTACGCAAAAAGAAGAAGGAGGAGCTAAATCTAACTCTCAAATCAGAGTAGGAACAATAAACCCTGAAATACTTTTGGTTTGTCCAATGTTCCTTGACAGTACTTGCACTCTACATGATGAATGAATGAATGAATGAATGAATGAATACGTTTATTGGCCGAGTATATTCACATACATGGAATTTGCCTTGATGCTCCGCCCACAAGTGACAACATGACATACAGTGACTGTTAAGAATGACAGTAATGCCCCTGTCCCACTTAGGAAACCTGAAAGGAAACCTCTGGTGACATTGCGCCCCACCCAAGGTTTCCATGAGTCGCCAGAGGTTTTGGTCACTTGCCTTGAAAGCCTCGACTGAAGCGTGAGCTGCATCTACTGATCAAAGATCCCACAGGATCTTTGCTACCAACTGCACACACACACACACAAACACATCGTGAAGGTGGGGGCCAGGGACAGCGGAGGAGTGCTGTCTGTGCAATGAATAGGAAGGTAAACGGCTGCCACAGAGCACGGTAAGTCCTTTAGCGAGCGCGGGAGGGAGGGAGAGAAGGGGAAAGAAGGGGAGAGAAGGACAGAGAAGGGGAAGAGAGATGGGGAAGAGAAGGGGGGGAAGGGGAGAGAGAAGGGGGGAGAAGGAGTGGAGACAGTTTTAAGAAGTTTAAAAAAATTTAGCGGACATTTTACCTTCCGGCGGATCTTCTAGGTCCAGAAAAGCAAAGATCCTACAGGATCTTTGCTGAAAGCTCCAATGAGCCTATCAAAATGGCCAGTCAGCGAAGGAGATTGCCTTCGACTGGCTGAAAGTAAATAACAACCCCACTCCACTGGCTTTGACCAAACACCAGCCTATTTTTAGCCTAGGCTGTTTTTTTGTTTTTTTAAATAATTGCAGGAACATAGAAGAAGCCTCGACTACCTGGAAACCACTTTCCACCATTAGGGAGAGTGACCAAAACATCGAGCGTGGAAACAGGCCCTTCGGCCCACTGTGTCCGTGCCGACCAATAATCACCCTTACACTAGGTCCATGTCTTATACACCCAGGCCAATTTACAGAAGTCAATTAACCTACAAACCTGCATGTGTTTGTGATGTGGGAGGGAGCCAGAACACCCGGAGGAAACCCACGCGGTCACAGTGAGAACGTGCAAACTCCACACAGAAAACTCACATAATCAGGATCGGACCCGGGCTTTTTGGCACTGTGAGTTCTATTCTGTCAATTCTACTGCTGCATCACCCATGCCACCATCTGTGTGTATTACGTTTAGAAGGCCTGTAAGTAGGAATGTCACTGTTCCATTGTTGATACATATGACAATTAAACACTTTTGATTCTCTCTATCTCTCCTGAAAGTGAGGGAGTGATTGATCAAATAGATTGACGTGCAAAACAGTGGGCCACAGTGTATGGAAATGTGGTAAAGTCTAAGGAGCGAAATGTAGAAGGAATAGTTTCAGTAGACATAATTCTGTCACATTTCACGTAATCCAGCAGAAAAAATTTATCTCCTCACAAATCTCCAGCAGAATATTTAAACTAAATTGGATCTGCCAAAAATGACAAGTCCCTAACCAGATAAACAGTATAATTATCTCAGCTGTGATGGTGACAAGTAATTCAATTGTGTGTCTGTCTGACAAATACCAAGACATCAGTAATTGGCAGCAATACACATACAGTACATTTGCTCATTAACACAAGAACAGAAAGTGACAGCAAAATACTGGTGACTCCATCAAACTGAAATCATATTAATTTTGGGAGTTCATTTGCTTAATTCCTCTCTGCGATTGAATAATAATTTTGACAGCGCTTTCAGAATTAACTTCTGCTGTGATGTCATTTTACTCCTATGTTTGAAGACTTTATTAGCACTTACTTAATGTTATTTACTTAATCTAGAAGCCTTGATACAAAAAGTCGAATTACATTAAGCTGGTTCATTTTATCTTGAAGTATTTAAGCATATTTTTGAATATATAACTAAGATCATAAAGAGCATTTTAATCATCTGGATGGCATAGACATGGGGGGAATCTATATAAAATCAGTAGAACTGTGCAGTTCTTAATGAAGCATAATTCATTTTTATTTCTCTGTGAAGTAATTTGGGATTGAGTCATATCCATCAGAATAAAAATAGCCTTTTTTTGTCAGAGTACAGAATGGCGAAACTGCTAAAGTTCTTATTCTCCATTGATATTCAATAACCACTGCTGCAGAAAACCTGTGATGATACAATCTGAGAATTTTGTGTGGTGCGATGGACCCACTTTTAGACATGTGTAGGAAGGAACTGCAGATGTTGGTTTACACTGAAGATAGGCCCAAAATGCTGGAATAACTCAGTGGGATAGACAGCATCTCTGGAGAAAAGGAGGGTCTTGACCTGAAACATCACCCATTCCTTCTCTCCAGAGATGCTGCCTGTCCCACTGATTTACTCCAGCATTTTGTGTCTATCAACTTTTGGGCATTCAGGCTCCTTCAATTCTCTGTACGTATGGCAACACACCATTTATCATCACTTCAGGAGAGTGAGCTGAAGGAAGAAAATCGGAAAGTAAATCAGAGGAACAAATGAACAAAGTTACCATCAAATTTAGGCTACAACTGTTACTTTGGTTGCAGCACCAATTCAGTATTATTAACATTTGTGGCAATGTAACACTGCATTTATATAATTACTCAAAAAATAGTGAACATTCTGATTTTTCAGTTCTGTTTATGATCTTACCTAGTCCTGGGCCGGCCTTTTGAAAACAAGTATAACAGCAACAACCTACAGATAATGATCATGTATGCATAGCAATGAAATGTCATTAGAATCATAGAGTGATAGAGTGTGGAAACAGGTCCTTCAGCCCAACATGCCCATACCGGCCAACAATGTCCCAGCGACACAAGTCCCACTTGCCTGCGCTTGGTCCATATCCTTCCAAACTTGTCCTATCCATGTACCTGTCTAACTGTGTCTTAACCAATGGGGTAGTCCCAGTTTCAACTATGTCCTCTGGCAGCTTGTTCCACACACCCACCTATGTGTGAAAAAATTACCCCTCAGATTCCTATTAAATCTTTTCTCCTTCACCTTAAACCTATGTCCTCTGGTCCTCGATTTCCCTACTCTGGACAAGAGACTCTACCCGATCTATTCCTTTCATGATTTTGTGCACCTCTATAAAATCACCCCTCATCCTCCTGCGCTCCATGGAATAGAGACCAAGTGTACTTAACCTCTCCCTATAGAGACCCAGCCCACTCAACCTCTGCCTACAATTCATGCAACGGAACTCTATCTGTTTCCGAATAAGTAGACTTGTAATGCTTAATGCACTTTCTTGCAAGGACATCACAATTTTGGTCATTACATGATGTAGATGAAAGCTTATATGGTCCAGAAGATGGCACTGCTTGCTGTTATCCACAGCATGGTTCTGGTCCATTGGGGAATAATGTCACAACATATTCCTGGACACATTTATTTCTGTGTTTTATAATCCCAAATGTATTAGGATAATTATACTGCAAAATAATGCAGTATCAGATCTCTATAGAATGTAGGGCATAATGCAGAGGCAGCATTAAACATACATTATAAATAAGAAACAACATAACAGACTTAAAATTTGTCTGCAACATTCAAAATAATTAGAAGCAGCAGATAACACTGTCAATTAAAAATTATACCTGCTGAAATTATTTGCAAAAGGTTTAATGGTATATTAGTTATACCCCTTTGATCATTGTAATCTTCCAATCAAATTCTGTTGAATTTTGTTTTCATTAAAACTCTTGCCCATTTGTTTTTGCAAACTCCAACCATTACTTTGACTTACTTTTCACAACCAGTGACAAAAATCTGCTTTGAATACATTTTACATTCTACTGGTTTGACTGATACAAAGTTTCTCACCTTGGGATTAGGAAGAGAAAACAGTTTATTTAATAGTCACAGTAGTAAACTAATGAAAAAACACAGACAAAGACGTGTTACTTAATCTCATGCCGATTAACACCGTAGCCATAATATTTTTCATTTTGATGGAGCCTCCAGTATTTCACTGTCACTTTTGTGCTGAAGTGTTAATAGGGAAAACTGTGTATTCCTGCTTTTTGCTGGTGTTTTGATGATTGTAAGACAGACACAAATTGCTTGTCACCAGCAGAGCAGAGATAACCACACAGTTTGCTTACTAGACCATAAGTCTCTCTCGTTTAATGGTCCATTTAGTTAAGGTAGTCTTGTATTGGGGATGGGATTTTTAGAACATATTGTCTTTGTTTTTGTGCCAAGACAAAGTTTGCTGTGCAAAATCAATTGGGAAGCAGACCAAAATGAGTGTGGGCTGACACTCTGTTCCCCTAGTCTATGCTGCCACTATGTTTCCCGAGTCCATGCAGATTTTCCATCTGCCTTGCTACTCTGTTCATCAATTTCTGCTGACAAGGTTGCCTGAAAATTTAATGAGTAGCACCCATTCCTCAGGTGCTTGTTCATTTTTGCTCATGTTTTCACTTATTTGTACACTTTTCCGATGCAAGCCCTATCTTTCGGGAATTGGAAAATGAACTGGCCAGCTTTAGATGCGATTCACATAAGTCTCCTTGCATCATTTGTCATTTTGTTAATGTTATTAATGTTTGTGATGCTTACTGGAATACATTGGATCACTAATATTAAATCTATGGTCTATCTTTTAATCTTACAATCATACAGGTAGCAAACTCCATAGTTGGTTGTCAAACAACCATGAATTAAAGCCCACAGGATATTGACTCTATTAAAGTGCCTGAACTAATTTGACTGCTTTGTACATTGCAAATTATATCAAGTACTTTCACAGTCTGATTGAAAATAATTTTGAAAAAAACGGAGAATATCACTGTAGATTTATGAGCCCATGCCTCACAGTGATTTTGGGTCCGAAGAAGGGTCTCAACCCGAAACGTCACCTATTCCCTTCGTTCCATTGATGCTGCCTCACCCGCTGAGTTCTCTAGCATTTTTGTCTACTTTGGGCCATATGCCATGTGATTTTTCAACAGTACCATTGGACACAGAAATTGGAGGATAGCTGTGTGGCCACAGGCTTAATGGTCCCCAACCCCATCTCCTTCTGCCCCACCTTATCCCTTTGTTTCCTCATGCTAGTGTCATGTGAAGGAAAAACTGAGATTGCTGGATATACACGGCATCTCAAGCAGTATCTGCCTGAAGTGCAAACGGTATTTTGCTCACCACAGATGCGTCCTGATTGCTGAGTTTTTCCAGCATTGTACATGAAGGAACTGCAGATGCTGGTTTACACTTGTGTTTTTCAGCAGGTCAGGAAACCTATTCCCTTTCCCCAGAGCTGCTGCCTGACCCACTGAGTTACTCCAACATTTTGAGTCTCTTTCCAGCAGTGTCTGGTTTTATTACATGTGGCCAAAATCATATGGCTGCGAGCTAGTCACTTAAGGGAAAGCACCTCTTTGTCATTTTGCAATTCTCCCGTGTATTGTCACAAACTACATAAGATCTTTAAAGATGAGGAATCGTTAGGCGTGCAACTGGTAGCTGCCACACTAGCATGTCTTACCTCTACAGAAGGTAGGATGGCATGCACCATTAATGAAATTATTCATAACAAAGCAGTTACAAATTATAGCTGGAAGATCATGACATTAAATTAAACACCCAACTACATTTTCCATTTGACAATCTTGGAAATGGGTTTGATATCTGCAAATTCAGTTGCAGTGTCCAATGTGTGCTTGTAATGTGACTGGCCGAATGCTGCATCCTTTCACGTTCATTCCACATAGACTCATTCCTCCAGATGGACTAGCATCCGATTGCTAGCTGTGGGATGCTGGTGAGTGTGCTGTCTGCAAGGCTGTGGTGGGAGATTAACTAGTGATGGTGACATTCTGTGCATAGGACCACTGGGAGAAATAGGACTGAATGGGATTGTCCAGGTGGGATCCAAGGAGGATCTGATGGGCCAAACATCCTATTTCTGTGTTAGAATAAAAAGGTAGCTTAAGTCCATGGCAGGGACATGCGGTCAAGGGAGGCAAGGGAGGCAGAGCCTCGCCTGTCATACTCCCAATGAAAATAGCTGTTAAGAAAAGTAAAGAAAAATAATAAAATAAAATAAATATGAAGATTTTCCACTGATCTGTGTTATAAATGTAATTTCTATATAAATCTATTCATTTTTTATAGTCAAAATCACAAAATTTGCGCAGCTCCGCTGCAAATACGGGAGAGATGCGAGGTGAGGCAGCGATGAGCTGAGCCTTCCATATGATTGCGCAACCCCTCAGAAACTGCATGGAGCGCGGGCAATAAGCGTGTGCCTGTTACTATCTCTATGTATGTCACCAATGTAATGTTTGTAAACCCCTTCATTACATGTTATCATCTTCCATTGTCCAGGTAACTTATTTCACATAAAAATAAATGAAATTGTGCTCGCTGGTCTCATCATAAAACTGCAATGAAAAAGCACCAGGGGAGGCAGCGATCACATCAGCCTCCCAAGGGGGCGTGCCATGAGCCCAGTGGAGGGAGAGCGACCATCAATTATTTAGGCTCAGCCCACGTAATTGGCACTGCCTCACTCTCCCTCCACGTTAGGTAGCTTCAGCAGTGGTGGCGCAGCACTGGATTCCACCGCTGGCGGCACTGGCTTTCCAGCCGTGGGCGGTGCTAACTGGTAGGTTGATTCTTAGCGGCTGATTCGGAGGCTCTGGGCCGCAGAGAGCACCCAATTGGGCCCCGCCCTGGAGTAATGTACTCTCGGCTTGGGTAGATCTACCCCGTGTGGAGGGGGGAGAGAGGGGGTGGAGAGAGAGTAGAGGGGTGGAGGGGGAAGCAAGGGGTAGACGGGGAGGGGGATGCGAGGAGGAATGGAGAAGGGGAGGTGGGTCGTTCCCTCATGGTCCCGGGGCAGCGCTCCCGCCTCTCCAGTCGCTGTGCTTCACGCACACAGCCCCTGCTCAACCCCTCTCTCTCCCCGGGGAGAGGCGGTGAACAATACAGGGAGGGCCGGGTCGGGGTTTGGAGCAAACATTTACAAACCTCGGCCTCAGCTCACACACGTTTGCCCGGACCCCGGCATCCACTTCTGCCGCCGGCCCTCGCTCTCCCTTCTCCTCTTCCCTTCTCTCCCTCCCTTCCCTTCTTCCCTCCCTCCCTTTCCTTCTTCCATCCCTCCCTTCTTCCCTCCATCCTTTCTATCCATCTCTCCTTCCTCTCTCTTTTTCCTGCTCTTCCCTCCCTCTCTTCTTTCTCTCCTTCCCTCCCTCCCTTCTTTCTCTACTTCCCTCACTCCCTTATCTCCTTCCTCACTTCTCTCCCTCCCTCCCTTCTCTCCTTCCCTTCGACACACACACACACACACACACGCATAACGCACAGACAACTAACACACACGCATCACGCACAGACAACTAACATACACAAACACACACAACTAAGTTAGGATGGGATAGAAGCCCAAAGGGTAAGATGGGGCTGAAGCCCAAAATTTAATGCCTGGACTGATTTTTCACCAATAGTTTTAAAGAAGGAACTGCAGATGCTGGAGAATTGAGGGTTACACAAAAAGCTGGAGAAACTCAGCGGGTGCAGCAGCATCTAAGGAGCGAAGGAGACAGTCGACGTTTCGGGTCTAGTCTGAAGAAGGGTCTCGACCCGAAACGTCGCCTATCTCCTTCGCTCCTTAGATGCTGCTGCACCTGCTGAGTTTCTCCAGCTTTTTGTTTCACCAATAGTTATTGGTTTGCCAGGATCTAGTTAATTAAATAACTTTTTTTTTATCATTTCACAGTCACTAAAACAAGTGGTATTGTGACTATGTACTTTTCAGAGGTGATCTACACATTTCGTTTGTTAAGTGTAGGCTTACATATATGCAATTTTATATTAAAATGTAGCTTCGATCTGTTTGATCCATTAACTCACAGGCACTTTTTAAGCGCACATTTTGATTACTTTCCATTCTACCATAGAGATATAAAGTCTATAATAGACTTTATTTGTATTTCTATGATTCTACAGCCGGGGCTGGGAACCTGGGGCTCAATTAGGCCCCGCACCTCCTAAGGCCGGCCCTGTGGGGCAACGCTCCCGCCCCTCCAGTCGCCATGCTTCACGAACACAGCCCCGGCTCCACCCCTCTCTCTCCCCGGGGAGAAGTGGTGATTAATACAGGGAGGGCCAGGCCACTGATACTAGCCAGTGCCTCCCCAGCCATTGACCTCACCGCACGTCACTGGTCCACGGTAATGTGAGTCGGATGCCAGCGGGTATGACTTCCTCCCATTTGCCACTGGACTCACCACCAAACCTTGTAGCCAGTCCATGGAGGAACAGAGACATTCTTCAAGCGGTGTAGGAGGGAACTTTATCTTCGGTGTAAAACAACATCTAGACACAAAATGCTGGAGTAACTTAGCGGGACACGCAGCATCTCTGGAAGAGAATGGGTGACGTTTCAGGTTGAGACCCTCTTTCAGACTGAAGAAGGGTCTCGACCTGACATGTCACCCATTCCTTCCTTCCAGAAATGTTGCCTACCCCGCTGAGCATTTTGAGTCTCTTCACTCTGCAAGAGGCTTCTCTGCTTTACACCAGAATGGCTGACACACAAATGGGCATCCTATGGAAAAGATATGTGTTTGAACTCATTTACTTTATTTTAATGCTTTTAATTATTTGTTATTTTCATGTTGTCCACTGAAAGCGGACAAACTAAACTTTCTCCACAAGCTCGCTGCAAATACACAATGGTCACATCACAGTGGTCAAGTGATATATAGCTTCGGAATAGGTAACAGGGAGGAAACTATGATGTAAATTAACTTTATTTATGAATCTACATATTCGTTCTCTCTTGAAAAAACAAAGACTGGCTTATCTGCTCAAGTTAGGCAGCGTAGGTTCACAAGGTTAATTCCCGGGATGGGGGGGACTATCATATGCTGAGATAACATAGGAGCAAAGAGGTTCTTCTGCAGTTGAACAGGGACCTAGTGAGACCACACCTGGAGTATTGTGTGCAGTTTTGGTCTCCAAACTTGAGGAAGGACATTCTTGCTATTGTGGGTGTGCAGCATAGGTTTACAAGGTTAATTCCTGGGATGGCGGGACTGTCATATGCTGAGAATGGAGCGGCTGGGCTTGTACACTCTGGAATTTGGACGGATGAGAGGGGATCTCATTGAAACATAAGATTATTAAGGGTTTGGACACACTAGAGACAGGAAACATGTTCCCGATGTTGGGGGAGTCCAGAACCAGGGGCCACCGTTTAAGAATAAAAGGTAAGCCATTTAGAACAGAGATGAGGAAACACTTTTTCACACACAGAGTTGTGAGTCTGTGGAATTCTCCGCCTCAGAGGGCAGTGGAGGCCAGTTCTCTGGATACTTCCAAGAGAGAGATAGATAGGACTCTTAAAGATAGCAGAATCAGGGGATATGGGGAGAAGGCAGGAACAGGGTACTGATTGTGGATGATCAGCCAAGATCACATTGAATGATGATACTGGCACGAAGGGCCGAATGGCCTACTCCTACACCTATTCTCTAACATAGACTGAAAAAGGATCAAGCGTCAAGAGTGTTTTATTGTCATACGTCCCAGATAGAACAATGAAATTCGAGTACTGGCCTGAAACGTCACCTGTACGTGTTCACCAGAGATGCTGCCTGACCAGCTGAGTACCAGAAAAAAGCATATTTTTCCAAGAAATTATGAAAAATGCCATTTTACCTCGCGATGCTCAAGTAGTTGAGACTAGCGCTGTTGAGTAAGCGTTGCTGTCATTTAAATTCATGGGGTTCTATTATCTTGGTTGAAATAATAATAAGTGCTTGAAAGATTAAAACTTTTAGCTTTAATTTTAACTGCCCTCCAACACCACTTTAAGACAATTACAAAGTCAGCCGACTATCGCCTTAAGAAGATATCAAGGGTTAAAGGACATATGGTTCAGCAGGATTTGGAAAAGCTTGTCCATGCATTTATCTTCAGTAGACTTGACTGCTGTAATGCTGTATTCACAGGTCTCCTTAAAAAATCAATTAGACAGCTGCAGCTGATTCAGATTTCAATTTCAGATTTTCAATGTGATCAAGGCTGATTATCCATTATCAATACCCCGTTCCTGCCTTCTTCACATTGGGAACATGTTTCCAGCCTCGAGCGTATCCAAACCCTTAATAATCTTATATGTTTCAATAAGATGCCCTCTCATCCTTCTAAATTCCAGAGTATACAAATCAGTCGCTCCATTCTATCAACATATGACAGTCCCGCCATACCGTGAATTAACCTGGTGAACCTACCCTGCACTCCCTCAATAGCAAGACTGTCCTTCCTCAAATTGGGAGACCAGAATTGCAAACAATACTCCAGGTGTGGTCTCAATAGGGTCCTGTACAACTGCAGAAGGACCTATTTGCTCCTATACTCAACTCCTCTTGTTATGAAGGCTTTCTTCAGTACCTGCTGTACCTGCATGCTTACTTTCATTGACTGATGAACCACGATCCCCAGATCTCATTGTACTTCCCCTTTTCCCAACTTGACACCATTCAGAGTTTTTACCACCGAAGTCGATAACCTCACGTTTATCCACATTAAACTGCACCTGCCATGCATCTGCCCACTCACCCAACCTGTCCAAGTCACCCTCCACCCTCATAGCATCCTCTTCACACATCCACCCAGCTTTGCATCATCTGCAAATTTGCTAATTTTACTTCTAATCACTTCACCTAAATCATGAATGTATATTGTAAATAGCTGCAGTCCCCGCACAGAGCCTTGCGGTACCCCATTTGTCACTGCCTGCCATTCTGAAAGGGCCCCTTTAATTCCTACTCTTTGTTTCCTGTCTGATAACCAAT
The DNA here is from genome assembly GCA_963514005.1 of Raja brachyura. The sequence continues at coordinate 27,847 of CAUPSL010000543.1, forward strand.
TTTCTATCCATATCAGCACCCTGCCCCCAATAACATGTGCCTCTGAGGTCGTCTGGGACAGGTCTGCTTTCTGTCCCCAGAGTCACAACTAAACATGGAGAAGCAGCGTTTAGTTTTTATGCACCACATATATGGAGAAAACTTCCAGAAAAATGCAGGTCCACTCTGACTCCCAGTTCCTTTAAACCAGGGCTGAAGACTTTTCTGTTTGACGCTGCTTTTAATTAAATTAAATAATGATTAATTTCTTGCACTGCACTGTAACTTTTATTCTTGTATTTTATACTTACCTTATTCTATTTTAGCTTGTTTTATTGTCTATTCTTTTTAATTATTGTTTTTAATTGATTTTGATTGCTTTTTAATGCTTTGTGTAACACACTTTGAATTGCCTTGTTGCTGAAATGTGCTATATAAATACACCTGCTCGCTCCCTCTAACACAACTGTAACAGTAAGGGAAGATCAGTCAAAAGGTTAAACGTATGGATTCCACTTCCAAACTAGATTATTGGCATACTATTTATAGTTGAGATCCCACTATTGGCAAGCAAGTGGCCATTTCAGATTTAAGACTCAAAGCACAATGAGATAGAGATCAAAGCCCAAGCCTGGGATCAGGGAGGTAAATATACAAGTTATTGCATTGCTTTAACATCCTAATTAGATAACTTTAAATATATCATCCCACTTAAAATTTATGTCAAGAGTAAATTGAAAATTTAAAATAGATAATAAAAAGTAACAGTATATGCAGTTCATTTTTATTATATAGACATAGACAATATATGATGTAAAAGCTACCAATTCATCTTGTTATTCAGAGTGAGAAGGATGGTCTTCGTTCCTGGATAACAAATCTGCATCTGGAAACAATGATAGGATTTAGAAAGTTTTATGTTTCCAATGGAGAAATTATTAATCTAATTAAGATCTTAGACTTTAGTTATTTAGGACTAGATTGCAGTTGGTTTGAACTCTATGAATTTATTGGATAACTAAAGAGTATTTCCAGAAACAAATGAACAACTTTATGAACTGGCAACACCCTTCGCTCAATACTTGTAGCAATACATCACTCACTTGATAAAAGTTATGTTGAGAACCAACATGTTGTCCTGCTTCATGTAATGAATATAAAGATCATGGAACCATTCTTATTTCACATATTGTTGCAATTACAAATTTGATCTACAATAGAGAACTCTTCTAAGAATCCATCATGTGGAGACAATGCCTTGGTCCTGGCATCAAGTCATCTCTTTCTTTCTGTGTACATTGGTGCATGTCCAATACGATTGAAAGGAATTAATAAAAGGTTAACATTGTGAGAACATTGTACAATCTATGCCTTTCCATTTTATGGTTGGAAATTTAAAGATTGATGAAGCATCACATGCCAGAAAGTGCTTTGACCTTGGAGCTAAGGTAGTATCTCCCAATAAGGTAGTATTTGGGGAAAAGGATTACCTATGGAGGTTCAGCAGATTTCATAAAAGAGCCAAGGCACATGGAAGGTATTAGATAATTTCATTGTTTGGTGGAATTATTGACTTTCTTCAGTTATTTATCCCTGTAAATGTTCATAAATCATTCAAATTTTGGAGAAAATGGAATAGCCTGGACAGCGGGCATCCTTCCTGATCTGTTCAGTTTAGTTTATTGTCATATACACAGTGAAAGGTGAAAGGTACAATGAAAAGTTTTTGTTGCAATGCACCATGAAGATGTGTTGGATGGAAGCATGTGATGTACCGAGCCATATTCACCACTCTGTGTGGGTTCAGACATTCAAAAGCTGAGCAGTTACCACACAGAATACCTTCAATAGCACATTTGTAGAGGTTTGTGAGAATCCTCAAGGACATGACAAATCGTCTCAAATACACGGAAGTTCTTTTTTGATCACTGTGTGTGAAGGGAATAGGTTAGATTGCAGGGGAAATGGATGCATTGGAACCTGAAGGTGTCAACCATGTTTTCTGTCAACTTGATGTTGAGGGATAATTGTTGTCCTAACGCCATGACCGAAGACACAGAATGCTGGAGTAATTCAGCAGGTCAGGCAGCATCACTGGAGAACATGGATAGGTGACACTTTAGGTCAGGATGCTTCGTCAGACTTATAATGGGGTAGGGAGGGAAGAAGCCTGGAAGGGAGCAGGGGTAGGACAAAGCCAGGCTGATGATGGGTTGATACAGGTAAGGAGGGGGGTTTGATAGGCAGATAATGGACAAAGGCCAAAGCTGAAAAAACAAGTGTGGGACAATAGGATTGAAGAGTTGGAAATTGTGAAGCTAAAGAGGAAAGTAGGCGGAAGGGGAGGGGAGAAATAGATGCAAGTCCAGGTGGGGCACAGTGGAGACGTAGGGATTGGAGTTGGGGGAAGAAGGGAGAGGAAGGTAAGGTTTTGTCCTTGCCTTAGATTGGAGAATTCAATGTTCATACCATTGGGATGTAAGCTAGCAGAAAATGAGGTGCTGTTCCCCCAGTTTGCTTGTGGCCTCACTCTGGCAATGGAGGAAGCCCAGGGTAGAAAGGTCTGTATGGATTGGGAAGGGGAGTTAAAATGGTTAGCAAACTGGAGATTCAGTAGGCCTTGGTGGACCAAGCGTGCATTTTGCGAAATGGTTGCCGAGTCTACGTTCGGACTCGCCAATGTACAGGAGGTCAAACCTCGCACTGGAAGGAATGCTGGGGTCCCTGGATGAAGGTGAAGGAGGAGGTTTAGGGACAGGTGTTACATCTCTTGCAGTTGTGCGGGAAAGTGTACATCTATTGGGGTTGCAGGGGAAGTGCTGCTGAGTTTCTCCAGCATTTTGTCTCTTCGTTTGTAAAGCAGCATCTGCAGTTCCTTGCATCTACCAGGCAGAAGGCTCTCGATCATTTTTCTGTCTATCGTCTCATTGTTGTTGTAGATCAAAATATATTTTCATAAAAATGTATTACATTGTTAAGCTTTGAACAAGAATAACATGTTGAATAATTATTTCAGATCACAGCCTTAATAAACTAAAATGACTTTAATTATATAGATATCTTTATATCTAAATAATGCTTTTTTTTAAAGAAATATTTGTTATGAGAGATTCCTATTTTCTTACAGTCAACTTGGATTTATTTTTCACACAGATTGACAGTTTGTTCCTGTTTTTCACTTTATCATTTACTAAACATCGAAGGACATGTTAGAGACTGGCAGCAGTAAATTAAATAAATTGATACAAACTACTGCTAACTTTGATTTGTTTTGCCTTAAATATGTGTTGTGATGCTTGGTTGAGTTCAGGAAGCTCCCTGTCTAGCATACGTGTTATATCCATTGTCTGCATCTTCAAAAGAGGTGTGAATATTTTTAGAATATTTGCATTTCTGCTTCCTTAAAAAAAAGCCAGCAATTTCCTTTCAGGACCAAAAGTTCATGTTTTGCTGAAGCAGCAATATTCTTTGACAACAGGTTTTAAAAAAAGGCACAAATTAGAATACAGTTATATAACACATTGCAACATGCAAATACAAATAAATAGTCTTCCTCTACTGAAAATAGATCAGCTATTTCTCTTTTTAAATTATGGTTTCCATGGCAATACCTTGCACCTCATGACTAGCACAAGGACATACTTATTCAGTGGTCTGCTTCTGAAACTAATTACACTATTTTGTTTCTTTGGCTGACTATTCACCTCTAATTTAATGCCTCTGCTTCTGCTGAATGCATATTGTGTTTTTGTCTTTTAGGCTTCCATTCTCCACAATTTATATCTCATCTAGACTTTTGAGGTTTCCATTCTCAAGCAGACTAAAATCCACATCTCCAACACCCTTTCTTGTCAGCTTCCACTGTGTCCCCATATCAAGGAATTAACTTTCAGATAAAGCCGAACTTCTAAATCCCTTTGATTCTTTCTCCAAGTGTCTGTGATTTCCAGATGTATGTTTGCCTTCGTGATTTATATACACTCAGCAATACATTTTAAACTTCCAACAATGATCTCTTCCACCACACCATAACCAGAAGCTGCCCCTTCAATCTCAACAGCTTACATCGGGGCACCCACTCCCAAATGTCTGAAGAAGGGTCTCAACCTAAACCATCACCTATTCCTTTTCTCCAGAGATACTGCCTGACCCCCTGAGTTTCTCCAGCTTTTTGTGTCTATCTTTGGTTTAAACCAGCATTTGCAATTCCTTCCCACACACCAAACTTTATTCTTCAGCAACTCCTCCTCCATACTTTCACGAAGGCATCCAAATACTTATATCTCCAATCAAGCTGCTTTACGCTCTTCATCCCACTGTTCCCTCTCCTTTCATCTCTGTGACCACCCTCTGTTCATTATTGTATATTGCTTTGTACTCTCCAAAGAGAAGTTAGATTGATAGATTCACTTTTGGAATCTACAGCCATGAGAAGTTAAATTTATTCTGTGGATGCCCATTATTGACATTAACTGTAGCAATACCTAAAATCCATAGAGAGATGTCAAATAATTCAGAAATGTAAGCGCTTCTTTGAAAGGTCTTCATACTGTGTACGATACATCCTGAGTTACATTGTAGTGAAAAAAAAGTTGAAAACTCTTCCTTATTCCCGGAAATTCCAATGGGTATTGTTTTGGGGGGATTGAGAAACGTGGAACCATTGAACCGTTGAAATAACTAAAAGGTATAGTTTCAGTAAAGTTTCTGAATAGCATAAAATGTTCCACTACGAAGAAAATGGTACATTAAATGTTATTTTTCAACAACATACTGTAAATGACCAGAAAAAAAGGAGAGAAGACAACAAGAAATTTTCCAAGTTTTCACTGATCAGACCTTATTTTAATTAAAATTTCTCAATAATATTCTGATTTTTACAAGACTAATAACATCTGATGGAGTATTGAAACTACTTTTATCTATTCCTCTGCCCATTACTGTTTGATCTGAAATGAGCATAAATTGATTTTTTTTAATGCTACTTGCAGTTGAAAGACAAGGGCTGGTCAGGATACTCACCATGCCTTTGTGCATGGGAAAATCTGTCTCGCAGAGTTGATTTTGAAAAGGTGACCAAGAGGTTTGATGAGGATAGTAGATGCTGTTGACATGGATTTAAGGGCCTGTTCCACTTGGGCGACCTAATCTGCGAGTTTAGAAGAGTTTACCCTTGACTCAAACTCGCAGCTTGGTCGACACGAGGTCCTAGGAGGTCCTATTAGGTCTCTGGAACTCTTCTTCATGCTCGAGGGAAGTTTCCGAATACTCGCGGCCTCAGCTTGGTCATGGAAGATTTCTCAGCATATTGAAAAATTTTCCTCAAGTAAAATTTGGTCGGCATGGCTCTTTTTAACTCGTCGTGCAGTGGAGTGGGGTCACTATTTAGTTACAGACAGTGGAGGGCAGCTGTAGGCAATCTCCTTCACTGACCGGGCATTTTGATTGGCTCATTGGAGTTTCAGGACCAAGGAAGATCTACCGGTAGGTAGAATGTCCGCTAAACTTTATTTTACTTCTTAAAAGTGTCCCCACTCCTTCTCCATCCTTCTCCATCCTTCTCCATCCTTCTCTCCCCCTCCCTCCCCTCCCTCCATTCCCTCCTCCCCCCCCTCCCCCCCCTCTCCCCCCCCCCCCCCCCCCCCGCTCATCTCCGTTCTAAATGGTTTACCCCTTATTCTTAAACTATGGCCCCTGGTTCTGGTCTCCCCAATATCGGGAACATGTTTCCTGCCTCTAGCGTGTTCAAACCCTTAATAATCTTACATGTTTCAATAAGATTCCCTCTCATCCTTCTAAATTCCAGAGTATACAGGCCCAGCTGCTCCAATCTCTCAGCATATGACAGTCCCGCCATCCCAGGAATTAACCTTGTGAGCCTACACTGCACTCCCTCAATAGCAAGAATGTCCTTCTACAAATTTGGAGACCAAAGCTGCACACAATACTCCATGTGTGGTCTCACTAGGGCCCTGTACAACTGCATGAGGACGTCTTTGTTCCTATACTAAACTCCTCGTGTTATGAAGGCCAACATGCCATTCGCTTTCTTCACTGCCTGCTGTACCTGCATGCTTACTTTCAGTGACTGATGAACAAGGACCCCCAGATCCCGTTGTACTTCCCCTTTTCAGAGGGTAGTAGTGGGGAGTTGTTTCATCTCTAATCAGTAGTATGACACAAGGATTGGTGTTCAGTCTCCTTCAGTTTTAGTTTATTTTAGAGATACACCACGCACGGCCCCTTTTGCCTCACTGACTCCACACTGACCATTGGTCACCTGTACACTAGTTCTATGTTATCCCATTTTCGCATCCTACACACTAGGGGCAATTTACAGAAGCCAATGCACCTACAAACTTACATGTCTTTGGAATGTTGGAGGAAACCATAGCACCTGGAAAAAACCCACATGGTCACACGAAGAAAGTTGAAACACCGCACAGACAGCACCCATAGGATAGAATCTGGGTCTGTGGTGCTGTCAGGCAGCAACTGCTCCACTGCATCACAATGTCGTCCTGTTGTTTCTCATCTATATTATGGATGAAAATGTAGGTGATGTGGTTAGTAAGTTTGCCGATTACACTAGCATTGGTGGTATAGTGGACGGTGAAGTAGTTTGATCAAGACTACAACAGGATCTAGATCATTGATTCAGATTCAGATTCAGATTCAATTTTAATTGTCATTGTCAGTGTACAGTACAGAGACAATGAAATGCGTTTAGCATCTCCCTGGAAGAGCGACACAGCAAATGATTTGAATAAATAACAATAAGTGTCCGGGGGGGGGGTGATTGGCAGTCACCGAGGTACGTTGTTCAGTAGCGTGACAGCCGCCGGAAAGAAGCTGTGCCTGGACCTGCTGGTTCGGCAACGGAGAGACCTGTAGCGCCTCCCAGATGGTAGGAGGGTAAACAGTCCATGGTTGGGGTGAGAGAGGTCCTTGGCGATGCTGAGCGCCCTCCGCAGACAACGCTTGCTTTGGACAGACTCAATGGAGGGGAGCGAGGAACCGGTGATGCGTTGGGCAATTTTCACCACCCTCTGCAATGCCTTCCGGTCGGAGACAGAGCAGTTGCCATACCAAACTGTGATGCAGTTGGTAAGGATGCTCTCGATGGTGCAGCGGTAGAAGTTCACCAGGATCTGAGGAGACAGATGGACCTTCTTCAGTCTCCTCAGGAAGAAGAGACGCTGGTGAGCCTTCTTGATCAGAGTTGAGGTATTGTGGGTCCAAGAGAGGTCGTCGGAGAGGTTGACTCCCAGGAACCTGAAGCTAGAAACACGTTCCACCTCCGTACCGTTAATGTGGATGGGGGTGTGCGTGCCGCCCCTGGACTTCCTGAAGTCTACAATGAGCTCCTTGGTCTTCTTGGAGTTAAGGGCCAGGTTGTTGTCAGCGCACCATGCTGCTAAGTGCTGGACCTCCTCCCTGTAGGCCGACTCATCATTGTTGCTGATGAGGCCAATCACCGTTGTATCATCTGCATACTTGATGATGGTGTTAGTACCATGTACAGGTGTGCAGTCATAGGTGAAGAGGGAGTAGAGGAGGGGGCTCAGCACACAGCCCTGTGGAACGCCGGTGTTCAGGGTGAGGGTTGAAGAGGTGTGCTTGTCTAACCTAACAGACTGGGGCCTGTTGGTTAGAAAGTCCAGTATCCAGTTGCAGAGGGAAGGAGCGATGCACAGGTTACCGAGTTTGGTGATTAATTTTGATGGTATAATGGTGTTGAATGCTGAGCTGTAATCGATGAACAGCATTCTTACGTAAGTGTCTCTGTTGTCGAGGTGGGAGAGGGCGGAGTGAAGTGCCGTTGAGATGGCATCCTCCGTACTCCTGTTCTTGCGGTAGGCAAACTGATAGGGATCCAGTGTGGGGGGTAGGCAGCTTTTGAGGTGTGCCAGGACCAGCCTCTCGAAGCACTTGGTGATGATGGGGGTAAGTGCAACTGGGCGGAAGTCGTTGAGGCTTGCCGCAGTGGAGTGTTTTGGCACTGGCACGATGGAGGTGGTTTTAAGGCACGTGGGGACAACTGCCTGGGCAAGTGACAGGTTGAAGATATCAGTCCAGACGTCTGCCAGCTGCGCCGCACAGACCCTGAGCACGCGCCCGGGGATGCCGTCAGGGCCAGCAGCTTTACGTGCATTAGTCCTACTCAGTGCCACGTATACGTCGTAGGGGGTGAGTGTGAGGGGTTGGTGATCGGCAGGTAGCACAGCCTTGATGGCTGTCTCTAGATTGTCCCTGTCGAAGCGGCCATAGAAGTGATTGAGCTCCTCAAGGAAGGAGGCGTCGCTGGATGTGGGGGTGGTGTTGGCTGGTCTGTAGTCCGTGATGGCCTGGATGCCTTGCCACATGCGTCGGGGGTCGGAGTTGTTGTTGAAGTGCTCTTCAATCCTGAGCTTATGGCAGTGCTTGGCCTTCTTGATGCCCCTCTTCAGGTTAGCCCTGGCTGAACTGTAGGCTCGAGCATCGCTTGACCTGAAAGCGGTGTCCCGTGCTTTCAGCAGTAGCCTGACCTCGCTGTTCATCCATGGCTTCTGATTCGGGAATATGGTCACCTGTTTGAGGGAGGTGACACTATTGATGGTGGAGTTTATAAAGTCCAGAACAGAGGATGTGTAGGAGTCAATGTCCGTGTGGGAGTCAAGGGTGGTCTGGGCTGCAAACGCCTTCCAGTCAGTGTTTCCAAAACACTGCTGAAGTGTGAAGTCCGCTTCCTCTGACCAGACTTTAACTGTCCTCACAGTTGGTCAGTCACAGTGGTGCAGTCACAGTGGTGCAGCAGTAGAGTTGCTGCCTTACCGCGAATGCAGTGCCGGAGACCTGGGTTCGATCCTGACTACGGGTGTAGTCTGTACGGAGTTCATACGTTCTCCCTCTGACTTGCGTGGGTTTTCTCCGAAATCTTCAGCTTCCTCCCACACTCCAAAGACGTACAGGTAATTGGCTTGGTAAATGTAGGATAGTGTTAATGTGCAGTGATCGCTGGTCAGCGCGGACCCGGTGGGCCGAAGGCCCTGTTTCCGTGCTGTACCTCTAAACTAAACTAAAAAAAATGCTGGGAATCCCTCTCTCCAGTTTTACTTTTCACAATCCTCTTCATTCCTTGTCTGACATTTTTTTGCCTTGTTTGCAACTCTAGCCTTTATCGCTCACTCCCACCCATTCACTAATCACCCCGTCACATGTATCCTCCTATCACTTGCTATGCTTGGTCCCACCCATCCCTCCTTCTTCCAGTTATCTCTCTGCTACTTAATCAGTCTCAAGAATGGTCCCAGCACAAAATGCCATCTGTCCATTCCCTCCACAGATGCTGCCTGATCCATCGAGTTCCTCCAGCAGTTTGTTTTTTGTTCAAGATTGCAACATCTGCAGTTTTTTGTATTTACATGCTTCTTTGTTAGTTAACTACACAATGGGTCAAGTCCACTTATAACACCAACATCATATCTGGAAACTTTAAAGACTTACATAAAGGAAAGAAGAAACAGATGATGTTCTAAGCAAAGGGTGTCAACCCAGCATACCAAAAACAATTAACGTCTCACAACTAATTTGAACTCTTCATTGGAGTGAAAACAAATATATAGACATCACTGGACACTTTACATCACATCGTAAACCATACATCCAGTTCTTTATTTTAATTATGCTCTTCAATTTTAATCATAGAATCTTAGGAGCAGGTTGGCTAACAGTTTTTGCATCTGCTCTGGCATTCATCAAAGTCATGGTAATGATCCAAATTGTGTACCCTGTTTTAAATTTCTCCCTATATCCTTTGATCCATCTAGTGTTATGAATAAAAAAAATCATTCTTGAATGTATTCAGTGCTTTGGCTTCAATTAGTTTCTGTGGCGGTATTCATCTATCTTTGGGAAAATAAATGTCTGCTCATTTCAGTCTTAAATAGCTCACCCTTTATCTTATAATAGCAGAATTTCTGGGGCTGAGTGAGTTCAAAAGCTCCATCCAACCCACATTCATCAAAAACCAACGGTTGACACAGAGCATATCAGAATCTATCCGTTGTCAGAATGTATGACAATTAAACATTATTAGAGTCATAGTGATACCGTGTGGTAACTGGCCCTTCGGCCCAACTTGCCCACACCGGCCAACATGTCCCAGCTACATTAGTCCCACCTGCCCGCATTTGGTCCATATCCCGCCAAACCTGTCTAATTATTTCTTAAATATTGGGATAGTCACTGCCTCCACTACCTCTGCTGGCAGCTTGTTCCTTACACCCACCACCTTTTGTGTGAAAATGTTACCCCTCAGATTTCTATTAAATCTTTTCCCCTTCACCTTAAACCTATGTCCACTGGTCCTTGATTCACCTACTCTGGGCAAGATCTACTTGATCTATTCCTCTCATGATTTTATACACCTCAATAAGATCACCCCTTGGGGTGGAAGATTGCAACCTTCACATGGTCCGCCCTGTTTCGACTAACGCAATCAACTCGACATGCACAAACAGAAGATCAAATAGAACAAGTTGTCCTACAATTTAGGAAGTGCACGCCACATGAAAGAAGAAGATCACCCCTCATCCTCCTGCGCTCCAAGGAATAGTCTCAGCCTCCTCAACCTCTCCCTACAGCTCAGACCCTCTAGCCCTGGCAACATCTTTGTATATCTTCTCTGTACCCTTTCCAGCTTGACAACATAATTCGAATAATATGGTGCTGAGAGCCGAACATGATACTCTAAATACTTTATTGACTCTTAACTGTTGACATGAATGTTGGATTTTCAAGATCATCCTTTAAGTTGCTTGTCTCCGTCAACATCACTGCTAATATAACACAGGGAAATTAAATAAATTATTATATGCTTTGGGGATTATTTGGCATTGAGCAATAATGTAAAAGTAGTCGGCAGACCATTTGAACAAGGCAACAGCAGATTATTGTCAATTAGATTCAATCCTGTAGAAAACAGCAGACATTGAGGAGGGGAGCTTCACTGTGATGCCTGATTCAGTATTGGATTCATTCCCTTGGAGCTCTGTGCTAGTTAAAAGAGAAGGCAGTATAGTTTAAGAATACCCAAAAATGTCATTTAACAGACTTTGATGGAAAATAAAATCACTCAATCATTTCTGTTTTCCAACTGGTAAGTTAAAATTGTGTCTATATATTTTACTAAATAAATGTTACAAATAAAGAAAATTGAAATTCCTTTGAATTGATTAAATTAAAAGATACTGCATAGAAACAGGCCCTTCGGCCAACTTGGTCCACACTGACCATTGCACCCATTCAAACAATGTATATTCTACATTTGCATCCACTCCCTTCACACAAGGGACAATTTACAAAGGCTAATAAACCTACACACCTGCACGTTTTTGAATATGAGAGGAAATTAGCACATTGGTGCAGCAGGTTCGATCTTGACCTTGGGTGCTGTCTGCGTGAAGTTTTTATGTTCTCCCTGTGACTACGTGGGTTTCATCGGGATGCTCCGTTTCCTCCCATTTCACTAAGACGTGCAGGTTTCTAGGTTAATTGGCCTCTGTAAAATTTCTCTAATGTATAGGTGAGAAAGTGGGATAATATAGAATTAATGTGAACAGGTGATCAGTGGTCGGCTTGGATTTGGTGGGCCGAAGGGCCTGTTACCATGGTGTATCTCTAAAAACTAACCGTTAAAAAAAAACCCGGAGAAAACCCACACTCCCAGGAAGAACATGCAAACTCCACACAGACAACACCCAAGCTCAGGATCGAACCCAGGCCTCTGGCTCTGTGAGGTAGCAGCTTTACCAGTTGCGTCACTGTGCCAGTCCCTGTGCTGTTGTGTCGCCCCTTAAAGTCTAACCTACCTGCTTTTGGTCAGAATATAAAGTGTAAAAGAAAAATAATAAAATGCAGAGTGCATTCTTTTCAAAATGAAACTTCTGCTATTGATGGGAGATGCAACGATTCAATCGTAACTCTGGAAAACAAAACTGTAGTGGGTTTTGTTTGTGTGTTCATTACAAAGTTACAGTGCAACAAAACTGTGGCTATTTGTCCAATGTGTTTTACGGAAGCTGGCATAAAGGCTTTGTTCTTCAACTGTGTTTATAACAGCACCAAAAATATCAGTGCAGCAAGCAGCCACATGTCAGCTGTAGCATTAACACTCAAGTCATTAAGCATGTTTTGTGGAAGCATTGTGAGTTAATTAGTCAAGGAAGTAAACCAACAACTGTAAAAACACTCCAGCAGAATGAATTCTGGGCATTAAATTAGAAAATTAAATAAACTGTTTTACTGATGAAATTCATTTGGAATTTAAAGAAAAACTGCACAACAAAATTTCAGCAGGAAACATGTCAGATGCATTAAGTCTCACCGATGACAGTTCCACCATAACACCCACATATGACGTTGCTCTTCCACCTCAGCTTTACCGCCAATCATTATTGTGCTGCAATCCAACAGTGTTTGTCTCTGAATCCTTGCACTATGTTGCTCCATTTTTATATATTCTTGGGCTCTGTTGTAGTCATATTATTTGAACTAAATTCATGAAGTCACTGCTCCACGTAAGATGGGACAAATTTGCAACGTACTTTACCATCTGGGGGCTGGAGATTGGAAAATCATGAGCTTTAAGTTAAAGGTTTACCAACTAGACAGAACCTAAGTTTGTCATGAAATTATGTTACATAAGACAGAGCTATGTGTTACTGCTATTTTAGTATATACCAGTGTTGGAAATTCTCAGTTGTGTTCATGTTGATGTTGCAGCGTGGAAGGAAAATGACCATTCTGACCTTCATAAATTGTACAGATGAGCTAATACGAAAATTTGAAAATAATGCTGGAATGGGCAATTAAGTCATATTCAATGTCATCATTATTTCACTTTCCTGCCCAATTCTCACATATCTTAATTTCCCTTGGTGACAAAATCTATTAATCTTATCAGTACAAAATGGTGAGTTACAACCAAAGATACTAGAAGAGCCTCCAATATCTTTGGTTTCAACCCTCTAAGTAAAATGTCTACTTATCTTAGGTTATGGGCCAAGCATCGAAAATGTGTCTAGAATTTAACTTTCGTGACCCATGTCTCGGAACTATATGAAATTTTGCATGGATTTAGATAAAATATAATTAAGAGGAAGTCATAACTCGTCAATGCCAAAAGTTGCACATTAAATAATTAAACTAAACTTAAATAATTAAAATCCCCCCCTCCCCTCTCGCATCCTCCCTTCGCTACCTCCTCTCTTTCCCCCCCTCTCCCTCCCCCCTCTCCCTCTCCTCCCCTCTCTCCCCCTCGGCTCGGTCCGGGCCTTCCCTCCCCCTCTCTCGCCCCCCCCTCTCTCTTCCCCCCTCTCTCCCCCTCTCTCCCACCCTCCCCCCTCTCCCTCCTTTCTCCCCACTCCCCCGCTCCCTCCTCTCTCCCCCCCTCTCCCTCCCCCTCCCCCTTCTCTCCCCCCACTCTCCCTCTCCCTCTCTCCCCCCTCTCCCTTTTTTTCCCCCATCCCCCTCCTTCCTACCCCCCCTCACCCCCCTCTCCCCTCTCATCCCCTCTATCTCCCTCTACCCCCTCTCCCCCCCTCTTCTGGTGGAAGAAGTCGCTGCCAACCTGGGCAACTTCATAGTCTTTTCTGTCCTAGATGCAAAGAACTCACAAAGCTGGGTGGCAGTGTGAACTGTGAAGAGGATGTCAGGAGGTTGCAGGGTGACCTGGCCAGGTTGAGTGAGTGGGCAGATGCGTTGTAGATGCAGTATAATTATAGATAAATGTGAGGTTATCCACTTTGGTGGCAAAATCACGGGGGCAGATTATTATCTCAATGGGGTTAGGTTAGGTAAGGGGGAGATACAGCGAGACCTGGGTGTCCTTGTACACCAGTCACTGAAAGTTGGTGTGCAGGTACAGCAGGCAGTGAAGAAAGCTAATGGAATGTTGGCCATCATAACAAGAGGATTTCAGTATAGGAGTAGAGAGGATCTTCTGCAGTTGTATAGGGCTCTGGTAAGACCACATCTGGAGCATTTGGTCTCCTAATTTGAGGAAGGACATCCTTGTGATTGAGGCAGTGCAGCGTAGGTTCACAAGATTGATCCCTGGGATGGCGGGACTGTCATATGTGGAAAGATTGAAAAGACTAGGCTTGTATTCACTGGAGTTTAGAAGGATGAGGGGGGATCTTATAGAAACATATACAATTATTAAAGGACTGGAAAAGCTAGATGCAGGAAAAATGTTCCCAATGTTTGGCGAGTCCAGAGCCAGGGGCCACAGTCTTACAATAAAGGGGAGGCCATTTAAGACTGAAGTGAGAAAAAAACGTTTTCACCCAGGGAGTTATGAATTTGTGGAATTCCCTGCCACAGATGGCAGTGGAGGCCAAATCACTGGATGGATTTAAGAGAGAGTTAGATAGAGCTCTAGTGGCCAGTGGAGTCAAGGGATATGGGGAGAAGGCCGGCACGAGTTATTGATTGGGGATGATCAGCTATGATCACAATGAATGGTGGTGCTGGCTCGCAGGGCCGAATGGCCTCCTTCTGCACCTATTTGCTATGTTTCTATGTTTAAATCATTTTGGCAAATGCCACTAGACCATGCATCATTCAGGTTAACCACATCCGTGACGACCTTCGGAGGCTACCGATTTTAAGAATTCCATTTGGCATCAATTCAGCCAGTGAGATTTTCCAGCATACTATGGAACAATTCTTTCAGCGCGTCCGGTTCCTTGTCCAAGTTGTCTACGATGCCCTACCAAGTCCAGCAAACATGCACGTCTGGGGCAAGAGCGAGACACCTTCCTGCCGACTTTGTTCTGGAAGAGGATCATTAGAACATCTCCTCAGCAGCTGCCCAAAGTCTCTTGGGGAAGGTCGCTATCGGTGGTGGCATGACCAGGTGCTCAAGGTGGTTGCTGAGAGCATAGCCACTGCCATCTGTAACAGTAAACCCCACCAGGCACCAAAGAAATCAAATCAATTTTGTCAAAGCTGGAGAGAAGCCCCGACCACAACCAAAAACAAGGACGGGCCTCCTCTACACAGCCACTGACTGGCAGCTGCACGTCGATCTGGGCAAACAGCTGAAGTTTCCACAATACATCACAGCAACGTCACTCCGGCCAGATATGATCATCACCTCCGAAGTGACAAAACATCTGATCATTCTGGAACTGACAGTGCCCTGGGAAGAGCGTATTGAAGAGGCTAATGAGAGGAAGCGCGCAAAGTACCAGGAACTGGTGGGGATGTGCCAGGACAGAGGCTGGAAGACATACTATGAGCCAATAGAGGGGGGCTGTAGAGGCTTTGCAGGACGCTCACTCTGCAAAGTCCTCAACCAGTTGGGCATTACAGGGCTGGCAAAGAAGAGGGCCATTCAATCTGCAAGTGAAGCCACAGAGAAAGCCACTAGGTGGCTTTGGATTAAGATGGCTGATCCGTGGGCGGTTGCTACTGGGACGCAAGTCGGGGCTTGATCAACCCCGGCTGGGTCGCCTGGGCAAGGGTGTCTGATGTTGTGAGACCCGAAACACCGGATGACCCCAGGTCACATCACTGAGGATGTGTCCCAGCGCATCTAGAATATGTATCTTTCACACTGCTGGCTACCCATGTTACATAATCGTGGACGACATCCTGGTTACCGAGCGCAATGCACAAGAACATGACTCAAACCTGAAACAGGTCTTGGATCATGTCAGGTAGGTAAATCTCAAACTCACCCCTCTCAAGCGCAGGTTTCGGGTGGACGAAGTGAATTATGTGGGCCACATGTTCACCAACAACAGACTTAGGCCAGACCTGTCTAAAACCATTGCCATCAATGAAATGCCAGCATCTACAGACGTGACTGCTCTACAACGATTCTTAGACATGGCAAACTACCTAGGAAAATTCATCCCAAACTTCAGCGAGCTGTCTGCCCCGCTGCGACAACTGACCCACAAGGATACACACTGGTCCTGGCACCAACACCAGCAGAGGGCATTTGAAACCCTCTAACAACTAATGTCTTGCTTTCCAACCCTTGCATACTTTGATGCCAAGTTGCCTGTCACTCTCACCTGTGATGCCTCCCAGTATCGACTGTGCACTGCTACAAGATGACAGAAAGGGCTCCAGACCATTTACCTCTACATTGATTTGCGCTCAAATCAAAAAGGAGCTACTCGCAGTCTCCTTCGGAGGCATGGGTTCATCCCACTCCTGACACCATGTTTATCAGTGATCCATAACAACACACACATGGTGAAATCAATCTTTATTCCATTAAGCAAACAGGAACATTCAAACAGCCAGCTGCTCGCATCTGGCTCCGCTGGCTTGTGAGCGAGAGAGAGTGAGAGGGAGAGAGACAGAAAGTCTTTGTGCAGCACCGTAATACCATGTGAAGGGTGGCATGCAGATATGTGTGATGAAGGTTATAAATGGCATGAATTAATAAGGATTAATCCACAGGGGGTAGTTAATGCAGCCCCCACCCCCCAATGAGTCCCACTTGTTCTGGTATTTTATAAAAATAGTATAAATAATATAATTGTGAGTGTGCCGCAGAGGTCTTAGGTTTTACCGGCTCTTGAACCCACCTCATTAAAGGGTCAGGCCAGATCCTGTGGGTTCCCCCGTTTACTGAACCCCACTGACCGCCAGTGTGCAGACTGGGTGTCACGGCCATAGTGGGACTGAGGTAGTGCCAGGCTGGGGGACAGACCTGTGAGAGTAACAAGTCTTATTTCTGATGTAAATGTCACATCCTGATCAAGAATCGAATGCTCTGATGTTTACTCGATGAGTATTCATTTAAAGTTACAGTGAGTCTATATTTATGTTAGAGACCCCCCCTCCCCCCCATGGTGCTTTTGCAAATGGGGGCTATTACCTTTAACCTAAAATAACTCCAAATGTGTGCCATTGTTTGTGTATCTGCGGTGTGTCTGTGTATACCTGTCAAACGTGTATCTGTAGATGTGTGGATGTACGTGTGGATTTGTGTGTGTGGATGGGTGTGTGGGTGGACGGATGCATTTGTTTGGGTGTGCATGTATGTGTGTGGATGTATGGATGTATGTGTGGACGTATGTGTGGATGGATGAGTGGGTCGATATGTGTGTGTGTGGATGGATTTTGTGTGTCTGTGTGAAGTAAGTAAGTAAGTTTATTGGCCAAGTATTCACATGCAAGGAATTTGCCTTGGTGCTCTGCCCACAAGTAACAACATGACATACAGTGACAGTAACGAATTACTCAGAAAACACTAAACATTAATAATAGTAAGACATTAATGATAAAACACCATTGATCAAGCATGTGAACCAATAAAATAGCAGATCAAAGGGAGGCCACAGATTTCTGGCTGTTCAGTAGAGCAACTACTTGTGGATAAAAACTGTTTTTATGTCTGGCTGTGGCAGCTTTGACAGTCCGGAGTCGCCTTCCAGACGGAAGTGATTCAAAGAGTTTGGGGCCAGGGTGAGAGGGGTCTGGGAGGATTATGCCCGCTCACTTCCTGGCCCTTGCAGTGTACAGTTCATCAATGGAGGGAAGGTTGCAGCCAATAACCTTCTCTGCTGATCGGATGATTCGCTGCAGCCTCCAGGTGTCGTGCTTGGTGGCTGAGCCAAACCAGACCATGATGGAGAAGGTGAGAACAGACTCTCCGATGGCCGGGTAGAATTGGACCATCATTGCCTGTGGCAGATTGTGCTTCCTCAGCTACCGTAGGATGTACATCCTCTGATGTGCCTTTTTGACTGTGGGGTCGATGGTAGCCCCCCACTTAAGGTCCTTGGAGATGATGGATTCCAGATGATGGATCCACAGATGTGACTGTGGTGTTGTTGATGGTGAGTGGGGTGAGGGGAGGGGGAGCTCACCTAAAGTCTATGTGGATGAATGTATGTGTGGATGTGTGGATTATTGTATGTGTGGATGTGTGGATTATTGTATGTGTAGATGCATGGTTGGATGACTGGGTGGATATGTGGGTGGATGGATGGATGGATTGTCGCACTGTCATTCACCAGCATGCCATAATCATGTCATTCACTCATTGTTTAAATAATTCAACACAATAAACAGTAAAACACTCCACATTAAAATACTGTATATAATCATTTATTTCGCCAATCTTTTGGTTTACATTCCATCTAATCTTCATCTGAATATTCTTCATCAGATTCCCAATCTATTGTAGTAAGAGAGTTTTTGTAGTCAACACATTTACATAATTCTGTACATAGCACACCATGTTGTTGACATAAGCATCTTCCTTTCCCTGTACTTGACTTCTCACAGCTTGTTTACTTGCATAAACAATATGTTAATTCCAGCAAGGTGTTTGAGGCTGGAGGCAGATCAGCCCAGTCAATGTCCAATTCACCACCTGCAATTTTCTACCCATGTCCCTTTGGGAATTTGTGGAAACTGTTCCAGATATTTTGAATGTACAGCAGCCTGGTAAAGGAATGGAAAGTAGAAGAAATCAACATCCTCAAATATATCTTTACATTGTTCAAAGTAACATATGACCATAAATACAAATAATTGTTGGAGTCCCATCATTACCTTTCTTCCTTTGAGACCTTACTATAGCTCCATTTATTGTTGTTATGTTGCAGAAGTGATGACAGCACTCGGCATGATAATCCAGGATACACTGCTGCCTCCTAATAATAGAAGGGAAAATGTGTCAGGGAATATTTTACATCTTTTCATGTTTTATATTATGTCAGACAATATCAACATATCAATGGGGAAATTATATATCTACGCATGTCCAGGTAGATGGGATGGCAAGTCAGCAAATGATCAAATTAGTGTTCATTATGTGGCACAGTGCCAACAGTGCATGTCCACACAAAACACTTTTGTGTGTGAATGTGCATGGGGCTCTGAAGAGTGGAGGGGCAGAGGCTACAGAATAGCTACAGAAAAAAACCTATCTCATAGTACGTAAGTCTGCATGGACTTCAATTCATAAAATGTCAACCTCCTCTTAATGTTAATGAGACGTACACTAAGTTACTACCGTAGATGAATTAGTTCAAGTTCAAGTCACATAGACCAATTGATTTCAACATAAACATCTAACATTTCTGACCATTTCTCACTGCGATGGAAGCCAATAAAGTGCAGTAAATCTTCCTCATTTGTTCTCCCATGGTCGGGGCCTTGAACGCTCTGCAGTCGCTGCTACGGACGGCACTATGTAATCCCCCCCCCCCCCACACCCCCGTGGAGATGATCCAAACACACTCCGCGGCTCCGAGTTCCTGAATCAGCCGCTTCTTACCGGAGAGCGTGGCTTCACTGTGTTAAATACATAGGCCCCGTGGTAGGAGCACTTTTTCACAGTAAGTGATCGCAGGCAGCTCCGAGATTAGATGTTAAAGAAGACTTCCTTGACTTCAACAAGCTACCATTAGTGACAGCTTTTAATTTAATTTGTTATGGATAGACATAATTTAGGCCCTTAACTTTAGCCTCCAGATCTAATTTGTCACATTATAAGAGGTTGAAATTGAATTAATTAAAGTCCATACAGATTAATTTTCATAAATTCAGACTTTAGATCTTAGCTTACAGTTCCAGTTGATTCACACAGTTTCACTGGTTTCACGACTTGGCTGTCCCCTTTGCCTTGCAGCACCTTTGCTTTCAAGACTTTTTTCCACTTCTATCCACTTGGCTACACATTCTTCAGACTTCTTAATGCTTTGCTCACTAAATTCAATTACCTTGCTGTGAGTTTCCACAACATGTATTCCACAGAACAACAAAGAAACTTCTTCGGAGTTTCCAGTAACATTGGCATCAGTAGAAGCATTCCAAAAAGGAAGAAAGATTCTAAGGGGAGCAGGAGGCAGCCGTGGCTGACAAGAGAAGTTAGGGATGTAATAAAACTAAAAGAAAAGATGTATAACACAGCAAAGAGTAGCCGGAAGCCAGAGGATTGGGAAACTTTCATATGACAACAGAAGGAAACAAAACGGGCAATACGGGCTGAAAAGATGAAGTACGAAGGGAAGCTGGCCATGAATATAAAGAAGGACAGTAAAAGCTTTTTTAGATATGTTAAGGGAAAAAGAGTAGCAAAGTCAAATATGGGTCCCTTGAAGGCAGACACGGGTGAAATTATTATGGGCAACAAAGAAATGGAAGAAACAAGGAAGAAACAAACAATCTCCCAAATGTAATGGAGGACAGAGGATCTAAGGGGGTAGAGGAACTGAAATAAATTTTCATTAGGCAAGAAATAGTATTGGCTAGGCTAATGGGACTGAAGGATGATAAACCCCCTGGGCATGATGGTCTGCACCCCAGGGTCCTCAGGGAGGTGGCTCTAGAAACAGTGGACGCATTGGTGATCATTTTCCAATGTTCAATAGATTCAGTTCCTGTGGATTGGAGGATAGCTAATGTTATCCCACTTTTCAAGAAAGGAGCAGACCAGTTACAGACCAGTTAGCCTGCTTTCGGTGGTGGGAAAGATGCTGGAGTCAATTATTACAGAGGTAATAATGGGCCATTTGGATAGCAGTAAAAGGATTAGTCCGAGTCAACATGGATTTATGAAAGGGAAATCATGCTTGGCTAGTCTTCTGGAATTTTTTGATGATTTGACAAGTAAAATGGATGAAAGGGTGCCAGTGGATGTAGTGTATCTAGACTTTCAGAAAGCCTTTGATAAGGTCCCGCACGGGAGACTGGTGACTAAAATTAGAGCACATGGTATTGGGGGTAGGGTGTTGACATGGATAGAAAATTGGTTGGCAGACCAGAAGCAAAGAGTAGGAGTGAACGGGTCCTTTTCAAAATGGCAGGCAGTGGCGAGTGGAGTGCCGCAAGGCTCGGTGATGGGGCCGCAACAGTTTAACATATATATTAATGATTTGGAAGAGGGAATTAGGCAACACTAGCAAGTTTGTGGATGACACAAAGCTGGTTGGCAGTGTGAACTGTGAAGAGGATGTTAGGTGGTTGCAGGGTGACCTGGACAGGTTGAGTGAGTGGACAGGTGCGTGGCAGATGCAGTATAATATAGATAAATGTGTGGTTATCCACTTTGGTGGCAAAAACAAGGGGACAGATTATTATATCAATGGGGTTAGGTTAGGTAAGGGAGAGGTGCAGCGAGACCTGGGCGTCCTTGTACACCGGTCACTGAAATTTGGCTTACAGGTACAGCAGGCAGTGAAGAAAGCTAATGGAATGTTGACCTTCATAACAAGACGATTTCAGCATAGGAGTAAAGAGGTTCTTCTGCAGTTGTATAGAGCTCTGGTGAGACCACATCTGGAGTATTGTGTTCAGATTTAGTCTCCTAATTTGAGGAAGGACAGCCTTGTGATTGAAGCAGTGCAGTGTAGGTTCACGAGATTGATCCCTGGGATGGCAGGACTGTCATATGTGGAAAGATTGAAAAGACTAGGCTTGTATTCACTGGAGTTTAGAAGGATGAGGGGGGATCTTATAGAAACATATACAATTATTAAAGGACTGGAAAAGCTAGATGCAGGAAAAGTGTTCCCAATGTTTGGCGAGTCCAGAGCCAGGGGACACAGTCTTAGAATAAAGTGGTGGTCATTTAAGACTGAGGTGAGAAAAAACGTTTTCACCCAGAGAGTTGTGAATTTATGGAATTCTCTGTCACAGAGGGCAGTGGAGGCTGTCACTGGATGGACTTAAGAGA
The DNA here is from genome assembly GCA_963514005.1 of Raja brachyura. The sequence goes on from CAUPSL010000543.1 coordinate 49,523, forward strand.
GAGTTAGATAGAGCTCTTGGGGCTAGTGGAGTCAAGGGATATGGGGAGAAGGCAGGCTTGGGTTATTGATAGGGGACGATCAGCCATGATCACAATGAATGGCGGTGCTGGCTCGAAGGACCGAAGGACCGAATGGCCTCCTCCTGCGCCTATTTTCTTTCTTTTCTAAACACTCTCCACTGTGGTGTGTGCTCCCTGCCTAGCTAGTCTGAAACAAAGCGCATGATTGGCCAATTGGCATCCAACTCAATGTTAAACGTACTTTGATTGGACAAAAACTATTTGAAACATTTGAGGTTTTTATCATATTTTAAAACTATGTGCAGGTTTTGTTCTTGATGAGTTTCGGGTACGATTTATATAATATTTTTACACATTATGTTAAAAATTCAGGTAGTTCCGTGAGTTTGGTCATGAACTTGAACGAAAAAGCTCCTCGGCCCAAAGCTTATCTCTATCCTTATTGACCAGTCTCTTCTCTCAAGACCATGTCCCCTAGTTCTACTTTTTTCAACTTAGTTAAAAAGTTTCCCGGTATCTACCTTGCTAATCTTTCCCATATCTTGCAAATCTCAAGTCAATCATCATTTACAATTATGGGACAACAAGCAACCTGGTGAATCTATTGTGAACGACATCAAGGCAAGTATGTTCTTCCTTACGTTCAGAGACCAGAACTTCACAAGTATTCCAAATTTATCTGACAAGTGAACAACTGTAGGATGCCTTCTTTACGCCTGTACTCTAAACCCTGTACAGTGAATGTCAATGTATAATTTGCCTTCTTAATTGTTTGCTGCTCTGTGTGCTTATTTTCTGCACTTTATCAACAAGGATGCCAACATCCCTCTGTCTACCAGTCATTAAGACTAGTTTCACATCATTATAAAATTATAACACTCAGCTTTTTGTCTTAAATATTAACAGAAATTGCCAATGCCTGAAGACGCAGTTCTGAAAACGTTGGCACCACACAATTAAACTGGCAACCTGCAAATGCCTTCCTTCCATCCTCATCTTCATCTCTCACCAGGAAGTCCCACATCAGCTTGAGGTTATATTATTTATTATTCATCATTTGCCTGAATAAATGCAAATAAAAAATAATGGTTTAGAAAGTCTACTGTATGCAAAAATATAGTTTAATGCATCTACCAAAGGATCCCTTAAAACTGTAGGCAAGATTGCTGAGCTGCAGCATTGTAATGCCCAACTGACAAAAAAAATAGTGTCCTATAGAATATGCCTTACACATGCAAATACACAATAGGGTTTTTTCTGTGCTTTCTATGATGAGTGAAAATTGAGTTTTTTGAGAAATGTATTGGAGAGGCTTGGGAATTGAAGGAGAATAGTCGAAAGGATTGAAAGATGATTATGTGAAGGAAGGTACTGAAGATGCTGTTCCAACCAAAGATAGACACAAAAAAGCTGGAGTAACTCAGCAGGACAGGCAGCATCTCAGGAATGGGTGAAGTTTCGGGTCGAAACCCTTCTTCAGACTCTTGTTACATTATGTGGGGATGTATATTGGGTGGTAGAAGATCAGATCAATAGCAGATGGAGGGATGTAAGGTGTGGAGGAAATCAAACATTTGGGGGAGATTTGTAAGTATCTAGTAAGTAAGTTTATTGGCCAAGTATTCACATACAAGCAATTTGCCTTAGTGCTCCGCCCACAAGTAACAACATGAGGTACAGTGACAGTTACGAATGACTCAGAAAACACTAAACATTAATAATAATAAAACACCATTGATCAAGCATATGAACCAACAAAATAGCAGATCAAAGGAAGGCTACAGATTTTTGGTTGTTGAGTAGAGCAATTACTCGTGGATAAAAACTGTTTTTATGTCTGGCTGTGGCAGCTTTGACAGTCCGGAGTCGCCTTCCAGAGGGAAGTGATTCAAAGAGTTTGTGGCCAGGGTGAGAGGGGTCAGAGATGATCTTTCCCGATCACTTCCTGGCCCTTATAGTGTACAGTTCATCAATGGAGGGAAGGTTGCAGCCAATAATCTTCTCTGCTGATCGGACGATTCATTGCAGCCTCCAGGTGCCGTGCTTGGTGGCTGAGCCAAACCAGGCCATGATGGAGAAGGTGAGAACAGACTCTACGATGGCTGTGTAGAATTGGACCATCATTGCCTATGGTAGATTGTGCTTCCTCAGCTGCCGCAGGAAATACATCCTCTGTTGTGCCTTTTCTAGAGCGATTATCAGGGTGTGGGAGTCAATTAAGTGAACTAAGGAGATGATTGACACCAGGAAGATCATCAGATGGAGCGTGTAGCAGCATGTTTGTTAAAATGCTCCGGTAGTGTTGTGCCATTTTGCTTAAAGAATCTCAACCCACTATAACTGATGACTGTTTCCGTATTTTATGAGATTACTTTTGAAGATTCTATGTGCATGGCAAAATATGAAATGTGACAGTAAACGAGTATCAAACCATTTGGCATCATTGCAGAACCCAGTTGATCTGCATGCTGCGTGTGTCATTGATTGCAAGGGTCAACTTCAGATCTTTGCAAGTTGATATTGGCACAGAAGCATTTCTAAGGAAAGTTCTATTAAAAGTACATTAGGATTGTTTCTGTCTATCCAATAAATGGACATATAATATCCTTCTGCACTATGTTTACTATCCAATACAAAGGTTACCACCAATAACAAAGTCAAGATGATTCCATAACTACAGTCATGGTCAATGTCTAAACCATGGTGCCACAGTCATATAACCCTGTAACCATATAACAATTACAGCACGGAAACAGGCCATCCCAGCCCTTCTAGTCCTTGCTGAACACTTACTCTCACCTACTCCCATCTACCTGCACTCAGACCATAACCCTCCATTAATTTCCCTTCCATATTGGAACACCGCGACGCCCTGTGTCTCCCAGGAATGAAAAATACAGCAACGATCAAATCATTTGCTGTGTCGCTCTTCCAGGGAGATGCTAAATGCATTTCGTTGTCTCTGTACTGTACACTGACAATGACAATTAAAATTGAATCTGAATCTGAATCTGAATCTGAATCATATACCTATCCAATTTATTTTTAAATGATAAAATCGAACCTGCCTCCACCACTTCCACTGGAAGCTCATTCCACACAGCTACCACTCTCTGAGTAAAGAAGTTCCCCCTCATGTTACCCCTAAACTTCTGTCCCTTAATTCTCAAATCATGTCCTCTTGTTTAATCTTCCCTACTCCAAATGGAAAAAGCTTATAGACGTCAACTCTGTCTATCCCTCTCATCATTTTAAAGACCTCAATCAAGTCCCCCCTTAACCTTCTGCACTCCAACGAATAAAGACCTAACTTGTTCAACCTTTCTCTGTAACTTAGTTGCTGAAACCCAGGCAACATTATAGTAGATCTCCTCTGTACTCTCTCTATTTTGTTGACATCTTTCCAATAATATGGCAACCAAAATTGTACACCATACTCCAGAATTGGCCTCACCAATGCCTTGTACAATTTTAACATTACATCCCAACTTCTATACTCAATGCTCTGATTTATAAAGGCCTGCACACCAAAAGCTTTC
>CAUPSL010000544.1:5000-21064 GCA_963514005.1 Raja brachyura
TAGATGGGGCATGTTGGTTGGGGTGGGACTAGTGTAGACGGGGCATGTTGGTCGGGGTGGGACTAGTGTAGACGGGGCATGTTGGTCGGGGTGGGACTAGTGTAGATGGGGCATGTTGGTCGGGGTGGGACTAGTGTAGGTGGGGCATGTTGGTCGGGGTGGGACTAGTGTAGGTGGGGCATGTTGGTCGGGGTGGGACTAGTGTAGACGGGGCATGTTGGTCGGGGTGGGACTAGTGTAGATGGGGCATGTTGGTCGGGGTGGGACTAGTGTAGATGGGGCATGTTGGTCGGGGTGGGACTAGTGTAGACGGGGCATGTTGGTCGGGGTGGGACTAGTGTAGACGGGGCATGTTGGTCGGGGTGGGACTAGTGTAGATGGGGCATGTTGGTCGGGGTGGGACTAGTGTAGATGGGGCATGTTGGTCGGGGTGGGACTAGTGTAGATGGGGCATGTTGGTCGGGGTGGGACTGGTGTAGATGGGGCATGTTGGTCGGGGTGGGACTGGTGTAGATGGGGCATGTTGGTCGGGGTGGGACTGGTGTAGATGGGGCATGTTGGTCGGGGTGGGACTGGTGTAGATGGGGCATGTTGGTAGGGGTGGGACTAGTGTAGATGGGGCACGTTGGTGGGGGTGGGACTGGTGTAGATGGGGCATGTTGGTGGGGGAGGGACTAGTGTAGACGGGGCATGTTGGTCGGGGTGGGACTAGTGTAGATGGGGCATGTTGGTCGGGGTGGGACTAGTGTAGATGGGGCATGTTGGTCGGGGTGGGACTAGTGTAGATGGGGCATGTTGGTCGGGGTGGGACTAGTGTAGATGGGGCATGTTGGTCGGGGTGGGACTAGTGTAGATGGGCCATGTTGGTCGGGGTGGGACTAGTGTAGATGGGGCATGTTGGTCGGGGTGGGACTAGTGTAGACGGGGCATGTTGGTGGGGGTGGGACTAGTGTAGATGGGGCATGTTGGTGGGGGTGGGCAAGTTGGGTTGGAGCAACTGTTTCCACACTGTGTGAGTCTGTGATAAAGTCCACAGTTTTGTCCCACCCCAGCCCAGTCTTGTATCAATCAGGCCACAGAGTTTCATTCAGTTTGAGTTTGGTGACGCAAGGTTCGGAAGGCTTGGCACGTCGCCAACAAATCTCACCTATTTCTCCAGAGTTACTCCAGTCGCTGTCCAGGTTCTCCAGAGAGATGCTGCCCGACCCGGTGAGTTACTCCAGCTCTCCGTGTCTCTGTGCTCGGTGTAAACTAACACCAGAGTCGTTTCCCACAGAGTAAGCCGCTGAGATTTTGTGCTGGTGTCAGCAAGACGAGACAAAGATCAGTGGGCGTTGGGGGTTGGGGGCCTTTGGCACTCGGGCCAGGACTTCCACGGAACTCCGCGTCAAACGCTGTCGGGCCGCCAAGGGAAACAGCAGCAGCGGCAGCAAGCCAGGAATAACACGCCCTAAACCTCAGCTGCAGTTCAGCAAAGTTCAACGCAGACAAGGAGGGGAGACGGAGAGAACAGTGAACGGAGAGAGGCAGCGAAGGGGAACCACCGCCACAGATGTGGGACAGAGATTCAGATCATCCAACAGCAGGCCCTTCGGCCCACAATGTCCGTGCTAGCTACTGGAATGTACAACAGCACAGGAACAAGGCCCTTCGGCCCACAATGTATGTACTATACACAGAATGTAATACAGAACAGTGCAGGAAACATGCCCTTCGGTCCAGAATATATGTACTATACACAGAATATAATACAGAACAGTGCCGGAAACAGGCCCTTCGGCCCACAATGTCTGTACTATACACAGAATGTAATACAGAATAGTGCAGGAAACAGGCCCTTCGGCCCACAATGTCCCTGCTATCTACTGGAGTGTTCAACAGAACAGTGCGGGAACAAGGCCCTTCGGCCCACAATGTCCATGCTATCTACTGGAGTGTACAACAGCACGGCACAGAAACAAGGCCCTTCGGCCCACAATGTCTGTACTATACACAGAATATAATACAGAACAGTGCAGGAAACAGGCCCTTCGGCCCACAATGTCTGTACTATACACAGAATGTAATACAGAACAGCACCGGAACAGGCCCTTCTGCCCACATTGTCCGTTCTATCTACTGGAGTGTACAACAGCACAGTGCAGGAACAAGGCCCTTCGGCCCACAATATCTGTACTATACACAGAGTGTAATACAATAGACAATAGACAATAGGTGCAGGAGGAGGCCACTTGGCCCTTCGAGCCAGCACCGCCATTCAATGTGATCATGGCTGATCATCCCCAAAGCAGAACAGTGCAGTGCAGGAAACTGGCCCTTCGGCCCACAATATCTGTACTATACACAGAATACAGTACAGAACAGTACAGGATACAGGCCCTTCGGCCCACAATGTCTGTGCTATCTACTGGAATGTACAACAGTATGGCACAGGGACAAGGCCCTTCGGCCCACAATGTCGGTGCTATCTACTGGAGTGTACAACAGTACAGAACAGGGACAAGGCCCTTCGGCCCACAATACCTGTACTATACACAGAATATAGTACAGAACAGTGCATGAAACAGGCCCTTCGGCCCACACTGCCTGTGCTGTACACAGGCATATAGTATGGTACAGGGACAAGGCCCTTCGGCCCACAATATCCCTGCTGAACGTGATGTGAATTTAAGAGAACCCTTGTCATTCCCTGCTGACCTATTTAACAGCCCCTTAAACGCCATTGTGGTAACAGAAGAGATCAGTTTAACTTGGCCTTGTGTTAGTCACGGACATTATGGGCCGAATGGCCTGGGCCTATGCTGTACAGTTTGAGTTCTATTCATTGCCACGGACAGCTGCGGAGGCGACAAGTCGGTGGATATTTATATTTAAGGCAGAGATAGATAGATTGTTGATCAGTGCGGGTGTCAGGGGTTATGGGGTTAGGAGGGAGAGATAGACCAGCCCTGATTGAATGGCGGAGTGGAATCGATGGGCCGAATGGTCTAATACAGCTCCCATCACTGATGATCTATGTGGACTGGCGAGGTCGAGATGGATATGGCCCAGTGGGGCTCGACATGTTGGTCGACATGGGCTAGAAACATAGAAACATAGACAATAGGTGCAGGAGTAGAGGCCATTCGGCCCTTCGAGCCTGCACCGCCATTCAATATGATCATGGCTGATCATCCAACTCAGTATCCCGTACCTGCCTTCTCTCCATACCCCCTGATCCCTTTAGCCACAAGGGCCACATCTAACTCCCTCTTGAATATAGCCAATGAACTGGCCTCAACTACCTTCTGTGGCAGAGAATTCCAGAGACCCACCACTCTCTGTGTGAAAAATGTTTTCCTTATCTCGGTCCTAAAAGACTTCCCCCTTATCCGTAGACTGTGACCCCTTGTTCTGGACTCCCCCAACATCTGGAACAATCTTCCTGCCATCGGGAACTATCTAGCCTGTCCAACCCCTTAAGAATTTTGTAAGTTTCTATAAGATTCCCTCTCAATCTCCTAAATTCTAGAGAGTGTAAACCGAGTCTATGCAGTCTTTGTTCATAAGACAGTCCTGACATCCCAGGAATCAGTCTGGTGAACCTTCTCTTCACTCCCTCTATGGCAATAATGTCCTTCCTCAGATTTGGAGACCAGAACTGTACGCAATACTCCAGGTGTGGCCTCACCAAGACCCTGTACAACTGTACAACTCCCTGCTCCTATACTCAAATCCTTTTGCTATGAAAGCTAACATACCATTTGCTTTCTTCACTGCCTGCTGCACCTGCATGCCTACTTTCAATGACTGGTGTACCAGGACACCCAGGTCGCGCTGCATCTCCCCTTTTCCTAATCGGCCACCATTTAGATAATAGTCTATCCTCCTGTTTTCTGCCACCAAAGTGGATAACCTCACATTTATCCACATTATACTGCATCTGCCATGCATTTGCCCACTCACCCAGCCTATCCAAATCACCCTGCAGTCTCCTAGCATCCTCCTCACAGCTAACACTGCCCCCCAGCTTGGTATCATCCGCAAATTTGGAGATGTTGCATTCAATTCCCTCGTCCAAATCATTAATATATATTGTAAAGAGCTGGGGTCCCAGCACTGAGCCTTGCGGTACCCCACTAGTCACTGCCTGCCATTGTGAAAAGGACCCGTTTACTCCTACTCTTTGCTTCCTGTTTGCCAGCCAGTTCTCTATCCACATCAATACTGAATCCCCAATACCGTGTGCTTTAAGTTTGTATACTAATCTCTTATGTGGGACCTTGTCGAAAGCCTTCTGGACGTCCAGATACACCACATCCACTGGTTCTCCCCTATCCACTAGTTACATCCTCGAAAAATTCCACAAGATTCGTCAGACGTGATTTATCTTTCGTAAATCCATGCTGACTTTGTCCAATGATTTCACCACTTTCCAAATGCGCTGCTATCCCATCTTTAATAACTGACTCTAGCAGTTTCCCCACTACTGATGTTAGACTAACTGGTCTGTAATTCCCCGTTTTCTCTCTCCCTCCCTTCTTAACAAAAAATCCATGGCTAGTTTAATCTGTTTTAGCAGCCTCGGGATTTTGATCGTTCTGCCACGTTCAAAAACTTCCTGGTGCCCCTCCCACTGCTCTCCCCACCCCCCATCAGCGTGACGGTCCCTCCTCACCCCTCCTCCCCCCTCCAGGCTCGAACAGGAAGGGGTTAATGAACAGTCTAGATGTCGGGAGGTCGGGTTGTAGTTGCACAAGGCGTCGGTGAGGCCGCATTTACAGCATTGTGTTCAGTTCTGGGAACATAGAAACATAGAAACATAGACAATAGGTGCAGGAGTAGAGGCCATTCGGCCCTTCGAGCCTGCACCGCCATTCAATATGATCACGGCTGATCATCCAACTCAGTATCCCGTACCTGCCTTCTCTCCATACCCCCTGATCCCCTTAGCCACAAGGGCCACATCTAACTCCCTCTTAAACATAGCCAATGAACTGGTCTCAACTACCCTCTGTGGCAGAGAATTCCAGAGACTCACCACTCTCTGTGTGAAAAACGTTTTCTCATCTCGGTCCTAAAAGACTTCCCCCTCATCCTTAAACTGTGACCCCTTGTTCTGGACTTCCCCAACATCGGGAACAATCTTCCTGCATCTAGCCTGTCCAACCCCTTAAGAATTTTGTAAGTCTCTATAAGATCCCCCCTCAATCTTCTAAATTCCAGCGAGTACAAGCCGAGTCTATCCAATCTTTCCTCATATGGAAGTCCTGCCATCCCAGGAATCAGTCTGGTGAACCTTCTCTGTACCCCTCTATGGCAATAATGTCTTTCCTCAGATTTGGAGACCAGAACTGTACGCAATACTCCAGGTGTGGTCTCACCAAGACCCTGTACAACTGAAGTAGAACCTCCCTGCTCCTATACTCAAATCCTTTCGCTATGAAAGCCAACATCTAGTTGTGTACAGGCTACCCTCTGTTAGGTGGCCTGTACACAACTCCCACCAGCGTTTTCTGCCCTTAGAGTTTCGCAGCTCTACCCATATCGATTCCACATCCTCCAAGCTAATGTCCTTCCTTTCCATTGCGTTAATCTCCTCTCTATCCAGCAACGCTACCCCACCTCCTTTTCCTTTCTATCTATCCCTCCTGAATATTGAATATCCCTGGATGTTCAGCTCCCAGCCTTGGTCACCCTGGAGCCATGTCTCCGTGATCCCAACTATATCATACTCATTAATAACTATCTGCATCTTCAACTCATCCACCTTATTACGAATGCTCCTTGCATTGAGACACAAGGCCTTCAGGCTTGTTTTTATAACGCTCTTACCCCTTATACAATTTTGTTGAGAAGTGGCCCTTTTTGATTTTTGGCCTGGTTTTGTCTGCCTGCCACTTTTACTTTTCACCTTGCTCCCTATTGCTTCCACCCTCGTTTTACACCCACCTGCCTCTCTGCTCTTGTACCCATCCCCCTGCCATATCTCCAAGTTTGCGGATGACACTAAGCTGGGGGGCAGTGTTAGCTGTGAGGAGGACGCTAGGAGGCTGCAAGGTGACTTGGATAGGCTGGGTGAATGGGCAAATGTTTGGCAGATGCAGTATAATGTGGATAAATGTGAGGTTATCCACTTTGGTGGCAAAAACAGGAGGGTAGACTATTATCTAAATGGTGGCCGATTAGGAAAAGGGGAGATGCAGCGAGACCTGGGTGTCATGGTACACCAGTCATTGAAAGTAGGCATGCAGGTGCAGCAGGCAGTGAAGAAAGCCAATGGTATGTTGGCATTCATAGCAAAAGGATTTGAGTATAGGAGCAGGGAGGTTCTATTTCAGTTGTACAGGGTCTTGGTGAGACCACACCTGGAGTATTGCGTACAGTTCTGGTCTCCAAATCTGAGGAAGGACATTATTGCCATAGAGGGAGTGCAGAGAAGGTTCTACTTCAGTTGTATAGGATATTGGTGAGACCACACCTGGAGTATTGCGTACAGTTCTGGTCTCCAAATCTGAGGAAGGACATTATTGCCATAGAGGGAGTGCAGAGAAGGTTCACCAGACTGATTCCTGGGATGTCAGGACTGTCTTATGAACAAAGACTGCATAGACTCGGTTTATACTCTCTAGAATTTAGGAGATTGAGAGGGGATCTTATAGAAACTTACAAGATTCTTAAGGTTGGACAGGCTAGATGCAGGAAGATTGTTCCCGATGTTGGGGAGGTCCAGGACAAGGGGCCACAGCTTAAGGATAAGGGGGAAATCCTTTAGGACCGAGATGAAAAGGACTTTTTTCACACAGAGAGTGGTGGGTCTCTGTTACTCTCTGCCACAGAGGGAATCTTATAGAAACATATACAATTATAAAAGGACTGGACAAGCTGGACGCAGGAAAAATGTTCCCAATGTTGGGTGAGTCCAGAACCAAGGGCCACAGTCTTAGAATAAAGGGGAGGTCATTTAGTCTTAGAATAAAGGGGAGGACTGAGATGAGGAGAAACATTTCCACCCAGAGAGTTGTGAATCTGTGGCCATTTGGGACTGAGATGAGGAGAAACTTTTCCACCCATGATCATATTGAATGGCGGTGCAGGCTCGAAGGGCCGAATGGATGAGAGGGGATGAGAGGGGATCTCATTGAAACATATATGATTATTATGGGTTTGGACACGCTAGAGGCAGGAAACATGTTAGAAGATTGAGGGGGGATCTTATAGAAACTTACAAAATTCTTGAGGGGTTGGACAGGCTAGATGCAGGAAGATTGTTCCCGATGTTGGGGAGGTCCAGAACAAGGGTCACAGTTTAAGGATAAGGGGGAAATCTTTTAGGACTGAGATGAGGAAATCATTTTTCACACAGAGAGTGGTGAGTCTGTGGAATTGGAGAGAAGGCAGGTACGGGATACTGAGTTGGATGATCAGCCGTGATGATATTGAATGGCGGTGCAGGCTCGAAGGGCTGAATGGCCTCTACTCCTGCACCTAATTTCCATGCTGACTTTGTCCAATGATTTCACCACTTTCCAAATGCGCTGCTATCCCATCTTTAATAACTGACTCTAGCAGTTTCCCCAACTACCGATGTTAGACTAACTGGTCTGTAATTCCCCGTTTTCTCTTTCCCCCCCCCCCTTCTTAAAAAGGAGGGGTTACGTTTGCTACCCGCCGATCCTCAGGAACGACTCCAGATTTTAAAGAGTTTAGGGACGAGTGCAGTTGGGACATGTTGGCCGGTGTGTGTGTGTGTGGGCAAGTTGGGCCAAATGGCCTGTTTCCATGCTGTGTCGGTCTATGACGCTCTAACTGTCTCTGGCAGGAGTCCCAGAACATTACGAGAAAGCTTGGGGAACTGAGAGACGAAATTGCTCCAATTTGGCAGATGCCCAGATCACAGGATGGGTCTTTCTTAGACATCAGGAAACTCAGGGAGTTTTTCTCCACTGTTAAACTCGGGACTTCCCCGCCCGAGAAAGTGCTGGACAGGCAGGCGGGCGGTCGGTCGAGGGGAAAGTCGACGAACACAGGGACGCAACTCACACAGAAACATGTCCACACAGCAACACAATAGACAACAGACAATAGGTGCAGGAGTAGAGGCCATTCGGCCCTTCCAGCCAGCACCGCCATCCAATATGATCACGGCTGATCATCCCCAATCAGTTCCCCGTTCCTGCCTTAGCTTTCATAGCAAAAGGATTTGAGTACAGGAGCAGGGAGGTTCTACTGCAGTTGTACAGGGTCTTGGTGAGGCCACACCTGGAGTATTGCATACAGTTCTGGTCTCCAAATCTGAGGAAGGACATTATTGCCATAGGATTTGAGTATAGGAGCAGGGAGGTTCTACTTCAGTTGTACAGGGTCTTGGTGAAGCCACACCTGGAGTATTGCGTACAGTTCTGGTCTTCAGTTGTACAGGGTCTTGGTGAGGCCACACCTGGAGTATTGAGTACAGTTCTGGTCTCCAAATCTGAGGAAGGACATTATTGCCATAGAGGGAGTGCAGAAAAGGTTCACCAGACTGATTCCTGGGATGTCAGGACTGTCTTATGAACAAAGACTGCATAGACTCGGTTTATACTCTCTAGAATTTAGGAGATTGAGAGGGGATCTTATAGAAACTTACAAAATTCTTAAGGGGTTGGACAGGCTAGATGCAGGAAGATTGTTCCCGATGTTGGGGAGGTCCAGGACAAGGGGTCACAGCTTAAGGATAAGGGGGAAATCCTTTAGGACCGAGATGAGAAGGATTTTTTTCACACAGAGAGTGGTGGGTCTCTGGAACTCTTTGCCACAGAGGGTAGTTGAGGCCAGTTCATTGGCTATATTTACGAGGGAGTTAGATGTGGCCCTTGTGGCTAAGGGGATCAGAGGCTATAGAGAGAAGGCAGGTACGGGATACTGAGTTGGATGATCAGCCATGATCATATTGAATGGCGCTGCAGGCTCGAAGGGCCGAATGGCCTACTCCTGCACCTAATTTCTATGTTTCTATGTTTCTCCCCATATCCCCTGACTCCGCTATCTTTAAGAGCCCTATCTAGCTCTCTCTTGAAAGCATCCAGGGAACCGGCCACCACCGCCCTCTGAGGCAGAGAATCCCACAGATTCACAACTCTCTGGGTGGAAAAGTTTCTCCTCATCTCAGTCCCAAATGGCCACAGATTCACAACTCTCTGGGTGGAAAAAGTGTTTCCTCATCTCAGTCCCAAATGGCCACAGATTCACAACTCTCTGGGTGGAAAAAGTGTTTCCTCATCTCAGTCCCAAATGGCCACAGATTCACAACTCTCTGGGTGGAAAAAGTGTTTCCTCATCTTGGTTCTAAACGGTCGACCCCTTATTCTTAAACTGTGTGTGTGTGGCCCCTGGTTCTGAACTCCCCCAACATCGGGAACATGTTTCCTGCCTCTAGCGTGTCCAAACCCTTAGTCATCTTATATGTTTCATAGAAACATAGTAAATAGGTGCAGGAGGAGGCCATTCGGCCCTTCCAGCCAGCACCGCCATTCATTGTGATCATGGCTGATCATCCCCAATCAATAACCCGTGCCTGCCTTCTCCCCATATCCCTTGACTCCACTAGCCCCTAGAGCTCTGTCTAACTCTCTCTTAAATCCATCCAGTGACTTGGCCTCCACTGCCCTCTGTGGCAGGGAATTCCATAAATTCACAACTCTCTGGGTGGAAAGGTTTCTCCTCATCTCAGTCCCAAATGGCCACAGATTCACAACTCTCTGGGTGGAAAGGTTTCTCATCATCTCAGTGTTAAATGACCTACCCGCTAATCATTCAATAAGATCCCCTCTCATCCTTCTAAACTCCATAGTGTACAAGCCCAGCCGCTCCATTCTCTCAGCATATGACAGTCCCGCCATCCCGGGAATTAACCTGGTGAACCTACGCTGGGCTCCCTCAATAGCAAGAATGTTCTTCCTCAAATTCGGAGACCAAAACTGCACACAATACTCCAGGTGTGGTCTCACCAGGGCCCTGTACAACTGCAGAAGGACCTCTTTGCTCCTATACTCAACTCCTCTTATTATGAAGGCCAACAAGGCCAAAACTGCACACAATACTCCAGGTGCGGCCTCACCAGGGCCCTGTACAGCTGCAGAAGGACCTCTTTGCTCCTGTACTCAACTCCTCTTGTTATGAAGGCCAACAGGGCCAAAACTGCACACAATACTCCAGGTGTGGTCTCACCAGGGCCCTGTACAACTGCAGAAGGACCTCTTTGCTCCTGTACTCAACTCCTCTTGTTATGAAGGCCAACAGGGCCAAAACTGCACACAATACTCCAGGTGTGGTCTCACCAGGGCCCTGTACAACTGCAGAAGGACCTCTTTGCTCCTGTACTCAACTTCTCTCGTTATGAAGGCCAACATGCCATTGGCTTTCTTCACTGCCTGCTGTACCTGCATGCTTACTTTCATAGACTGATGAGCAAGGACCTCCAGTGACTGAAAGCAAGCAGACAGTGATAACTGGAGTGAGGACCCATCTCACTCAAATATCTTCCTTGCACTCCCTGGATTAGAGGGTTTCATTCACCTACAAGGAGAGAATGCAGAGGAGGTTGGCCACAATTATTCCTGGATTAGAGGGTTTCAGTTCCAGGGAATGCTTGGACAGACTCGAGACTGATGGGAGAACTGTTTAGAGATACAGCATGGAAACTGGCCCCATAGATAGGACAGGTTTAGAGGAATATGGGTCAAATGCAAGCAGGTAGGACTAGTGCAGGTACAGCAGGCAGTGAAGAAAGCTGTTGGCCTTCAAAACAAGAGGATTTCAGTATAGGAGTAAAGAGGTTCTTCTGCAGTTGTATAGGGCTCTGGTGAGACCACATCTGGAGTATTGTTTGCAGTTTTGGTCTCCTAATTTGAGGAAGGACATCCTTGTGATTGAGGCAGTGCAGCGTAGGTTCACCAGATCGATCCCTGGGATGGCGGGACTGTCATATGAGGAAAGATTGAAAAGACTAGGCTTGTATTCACTGGAGTTTAGAAGGATGAGGGGGGGGGGGGGGTCTTATAGAAACATATAAAATTATAAAAGGACTGGACAAGCTAGATGGCATGTACTCGCTAGAATTTAGAAGATTGAGGGGGGATCTTATAGAAACTTATAAAATTCTTAAGGGGTTGGACAAGCTAGATGCAGAACGATTGTTCCCGATGTTGGGGGAGTCCAGAACAAGGGTTCATAGTTTAAGGATAAGGGGGAATTCCTTTAGGACCGAGATGAGGAAAACATTTTTCACACACAGAGTGGTGAGTCTTGTGGAATTCTCTGGCACAGAAGGTAGTTGAGGCCAGTTCATTGGCTATATTTAAGAGGGAGTTAGATGTGGCCCTTGTGGCTAAAGGGATCAGGGGGTATGGAGAGAAGGCAGGTACGGGATACTGAGTTGGATGATCAGCCATGATCACAGTGAACTAGTGGGGTACCGCAAGGCTCAGTGCTGGGACCCCAGCTATTTACAATATATATTAATGATCTGGATGAGGGAATTGAATGCAATATCTCCAAGTTTGCGGATGACACTAAGCTGGGGGGCAGTGTTAGCTGTGAGGAGGATGCTAGGAGACTGCAAGGTGACTTGGATAGGCTGGGTGAGTGGGCAAATGCATGGCAGATGCAGTATAATGTGGATAAATGTGAGGTTATCCACTTTGGTGGCAAAAATAGGAAAATAGACTATTATCTAAATGGTGGCCGATTAGGAAAAGGGGAGATGCAATGGGACCTGGGTGTCATGGTACACCAGTCATTGAAAGTAGGCATGCAGGTGCAGCAGGCAGTGAAGAAAGCCAATGGTATGTTAGCATTCATAGCAAAAGGATTTGAGTATAGGAGCAGGGAGGTTCTACTTCAGTTGTATAGGATATTGGTGAGACCACACCTGGAGTATGCGTACAGTTCTGGTCTCCAAATCTGAGGAAGGACATTATTGCCATAGAGGGAGTGCAGAGAAGGTTCACCAGACTGATTCCTGGGATGTCAGGACTGTCTTATGAACAAAGACTGCATAGACTCGGTTTATACTCTCTAGAATTTAGGAGATTGAGAGGGGATCTTATAGAAACATACAAAATTCTTAAGGGGTTGGACAGGCTAGATGCAGGAAGATTGTTCCCGATGTTGGGGAGGTCCAGGACAAGGGGTCACAGCTTAAGGATAAGGGGGAAATCCTTTAGGACCGAGATGAAAAGGACTTTTTTCACACAGAGAGTGGTGGGTCTCTGGAACTCTCTGCCACAGAGGGAATCTTATAGAAACATATAAAATTATAAAAGGACTGGACAAGCTAGATGCAGGAAAAATGTTCCCAATGTTGGGCGAGTCCAGAACCAGGGGCCACAGTCTTAGAATAAAGGGGAGGTCATTTAAGACTGAGGTGAGAAAAAACTTTTCCACCCAGAGAGTTGTGAATCTGTGGAATTCCCTGCCACAGAGGGCAGTGGAGGCCAAATCACTGGATGGATTTAAGAGAGAGTTGGATAGAGCTCTAGGGGCTGGTGGAGTCAAGGGATATGGGGAGAAGGCAGGCACGGGTTATTGATTGGGGACGAGCAGCCACGATCGTAGTGAATGGCTGTGCTAGCTCCCTTTAGCCACAAGGGCCACATCTAACTCCCTCTTGAATATAGCCAATGAACTGGCCTCAACTACCTTCTGTGGCGGCTAATTCCAGAGACTCACCACTCTCTGTGTAAAAAATGTTTTCCTCATCTCGGTCCTAAAGAAATTCCCCCTTATCCTTAGACTGTGACCCCTTGTCCTGGACTCCCCCAACATCGGGAACAATCTTCCAGCATCTAGCTTGTCGAACCCTTTAAGAATTTAACCCTTTAAGTTTCTATAAGATCCCCCCTCAATCTTCTAAATTCTAGCGAGTACAAGCCGAGTCTATCCATTCTTTCTTCACATGGAAGTCCTGACATCCCAGGAATCAGTCTGGTGAACCTTCTCTGTACTCCCTCTATGGCAAGAATGACTTTCCTCAGATTAGGAGACCAAAACTGTACGCAATACTCCAGGTGTGGTCTCACCAAGACCCTGTACAACTGCAGTAGAACCTCCCTGCTCCTATACTCAAATCCTTTTGCTATGAATGCTAACATACCATTCGCTTTCTTCATTGCCTGCTGCACCTGCATGCCTACTTTCAATGACTGGTGCACGATGACACCCAGGTCTCGTTGCATCTCCCCTTGTCCTAATCAGCCACCATTCAGATAATAATCTACCCTCCTATTTTTGCTACTAAAGTGGATAACCTCACATTTATCCACATTATACTGCATCTGCCATGCATTTGCCCACTCACCCAGCCTATCCAAGTCACCTTGCAGCCTCCTAGCATCCTCCTCACAGCTAACACTGACCCCAGCTTGGTGTCATCCGCAAATTTGGAGATGTTGCATTCAATTCCCTCGTCCAAATCATTAATATATATTGTAAATAGCTGGGGTCCCAGCACTGAGCCTTGCGGTACCCCACTAGTCACTGCCTGCCATTGTGAAAAGGACCCGTTTACTCCTACTCTTTGCTTCCTGTCTGCCAGCCAGTTCTGTATCCACAACAATACTGAACCCCCAATACCGTGTGCTTTAAGTTTGTATACTAATCTCTTATGTGGGACCTTTGTCGAAAGCCTTCTGGAAGTCCAGATACAACACATCCACTGCCAGACAGCTTGGAGACACAATGCAGAATCTGGGCAGGTGGGACCAGTGTAGATGGGGCATGTTGGCCGGTATGGGCAAGTTGGGCCGAAGGGCCTGTTTCCGTGCTTTAAGACTCTGCGATGCGCTGTTCTCTACAGCCCTATCATCAATCATACGTCGGAGCAGAATTAAGGAATAACTTTATAAAAGATTTTTATACATGTACATAAAGTC
Organism: Raja brachyura; assembly: GCA_963514005.1. The sequence goes on from CAUPSL010000544.1 coordinate 18,893, forward strand.
GACTATTCACGATATCTTCAGGATATTAGATTTTTCCCCAACCAGCGGGTTCTGGTAATCGTATTAAAAATCTTCCGACAGAGGCAGAATGAGGCACAATGTTTGATACATACATCGCCTGTATTATCCGGTAAACTAAGGCAGGTATTAAATCATTCTTTTCCAAGCAAGCTCCAAAGACAAGAACATTCTCACAAGAACAAGTCTTTGTTTCATAAAATGATTACAACAAATCAACGTTCAACTGGTCCTCTTGTGTGTGGAGGGGCAGGAGAGTGCGTACAGTTATGAGAGGAATAGACGAGGTAGATACTCAGAACCTTTTGATTCCTGGGATGTCAGACTGATTCCTGGGATGTCAGGACTCTCTTATGAACAAAGACTGCATAGACTCGGTTTATACTCTCTAGAATTTAGGAGATTGAGAAGGGATCTTATAGAAACTTACAAAATTCTTAAGGGGTTGGACAGGCTAGATTGTTCCCGATGGCAGGAAGATTGTTCCCGATGTTGGGGAGGTCCAGGACAAGGGGTCACAGCTTAGGGATAAGGGGGAAATCCTTTAGGACCGAGATGAGAAGGACTTTTTTCACACAGAGAGTGGTGGGTCCCTGGAACTCTCTGCCACAGAGGGTAGTTGAGGCCAGTTCATTGGCTATATTTAAGAGGGAGTTAGATGTGCCCCTTGTGGCTAAAGGGATCAGAGGGTATGGAGAGAAGGCAGGTACGGGATACTGAGTTGGATGATCATATTGAATGGCGGTGCAGGCTCGAAGGGCCGAATGGCCTACTCCTGCACCTAATTTCTATTTTTCATTTGTGTAAATTCACGAGTGGAGCCCAGAGTTGGGGAATCAAGAACCATTGGACATGGGTTTCAAGTTGAAGGGGGGAAAACATTTGATAGGAACCTGAGGGGCAACTTTCCCACACGGAGGGTGGTGGGTGTATGGAACTAAGAGGTATGGAGCGATCTGAGGTAGAGGCTATCGCAACGTTTAAGAGGCACCTGGACAGGTACATGGATAGGACGGGTTTGGAGGGAGGTGGGACTGGCGTAGACGGGGCATGTTGGCCGGTGTGGGCAAGTTGGGCCGAAGGGCCTGTTTCCGTGCGGTGTGTCTTGTAGACCACATGTGGAGTGTCCAGTTACAGAGGCCACATCTGGAATGTTCCAGTTACAGAAGCCACATCTGGAATGTTCCAGTTACAGAAGCCACATCTGGAATGTCCAGTTGGAGGCCACATCTGGAATGTCCAGTTACAGAGGCCACATCTGGAATGTCCAGTTACAGAGACCACATCTGGAATGTCCAGTTACAGAGGCCACATCTGGAATGTCCAGTTACAGTGGCCACATCTGGAATGTCCAGTTACAGAGGCCACATCTGGAATGTCCAGTTGGAGGCCACATCTGGAATGTCCAGTTACAGAGGCCACATCTGGAATGTCCAGTTGGAGGCCACATCTGGAATGTCCAGTTACAGAGGCCACATCTGGAGTGTCCAGTCGGGGGCCACATCTGCAAAGTTCCACTGCCAAGACCGCATCAGTTACTGAAGCCGCATCTGTTGCGTCCAGTTAGATGTTTGCATCTGGAGTATTCACTCACACGGCTCACATCTGGAATGCCCAATTGTTGGGAGCACATCTGAATTGTCCCGCGCCAAGTGCACATCTGTCATGCCCTGTTTCAGAGACAACATCTGTAGTCTCCAGTGTCCAGTTACAAAGAGCACATCTGGAAATTCCACATCTGTAAAGGTCCAGTACCAAGTGCACATCTGCCAAGCCTATACAGAGGCAACATCTGGTCTGTCAATTTACGGCGTCCACATCTGCATTGTCCACACCTGGAGTGCTCCAACATCACTCGCTCATCTGGAGTTCCCAATCACAAATACAGCATCTGGATTGTCCACTTACTGAGGCAACATCTGGATTGTGTATTTACTGAGTCCACATCTGGATTGTGCATTTACAGAGCCCACATCTACAGTATCCAGTTACAGAGACCACATCTGGATTGTCCACATCTGCAGTGTCCAGTTACAGACCTCATCTGGAGTGTTTCATGACCAGTTGCATCATCTGTGGTACCTAGTTACTGAGTCCACATCTGGATTGTCCAATAACAGATATAACATCTGTATAGTTACTGAGTGCACATCT
>CAUPSL010000545.1:0-41705 GCA_963514005.1 Raja brachyura
ATGATGTTGGGCACGAACAGGAAGATGTTCTCGGCCATGGCAGCGATGGAGCAGTGACGTCACCGTGACGCGGCGCCGCCTTTTTGAAGCCCCGCTTCCGGGTCCGGTCACCGGACCGCACCACGTGCTCCTCCACTCAACCCGCGCTCACTCCCGGCCTCCACTCTGCATGCAGCCCCAGCCGCGTTTGTCAATGATGTGTAGCTGCCCTGCATCTAGTGCATGAGGCAGCAACTCTTCCCACGCTGCTTGCACAAGGAGTATTTTATTCCCCCCCCCCTTCCACCGGCCCGTGGACTCGTCCACCCGACTGGACGCGACCATTAGCCGCCTCGACTCGAGGGGTGATCGTGGCGCCCCCATGCATTAGATTGCATTTAAATGCCTCCTATAGGCCCCAGACTGGTTGCAATACATGCACAATTCTTATCTATTAAGGTCCTGTGTTGTCCAAGGGGGTTTGAGCCCTGAACCAGCTCCTGGTAGATTTATTATATAAACTCCTAACCACCCGCCCTAATAAGATTGGGCGCGCGTCACTGCGCCTGATTGGCTGCTCCATTGGGGAAGAGCGATCACAACTGAACCACAGACAAGAAGCTGGAGTAACTCAGCAGGACAGGCCGCATCTCCGCAGACAACAAATAGGAGACGTTTCAGGTCGAAACCCTTCTTCAGACTGAGAGTCAGGGGAAACTGAAACGAGATATATATTCAGTGATGGTTACACAAAAAGCTGGAGAAACTCAGAGGGTGCAGCAGCATCTAAGGGGCGAAGGAGATAGGCGACGTTTCGACCCGAAACGTCGCCTATCTCCTTCGCCCCTTAGATGCTGCTGCACCCGCTGAGTTTCTCCAGCTTTTTGTGTAACCCTCGATTCTCCAGCATCTGCAGTTTCTTCTTTAACACGATATAGGCAGTGATGTTGTGCGCAATACAGAACAAATGAATGAAAGATATGCAAAAAAGCGACAATGATAAAGGAAACGGGCCATTGTTAGCTGTACGCTAGGTGAAAATGGGTACAGACATTGTGACTCAACATCAGAGATGTAATAGCCCCGCATTAGGGAAAAAGATGAAACATCAGCTCATTTGGAAAGCAGTGCAGGATCAGTCAAAAGTCAGCATGGATTTATGAAAGCAGCAAGCAGAAGCACAGAGAAGAGACTATTGGCTTGGAGGTCCATGAGAAAGGAAGTGCGTGACAGGGAAAGACAGTTTAAAAAGAGATCCAAGACCCAGCCCTTGTCCCAGTCCTTATGTGAAGCTCGGAGAAGCAGCAAGCAGAAGCAGAGAGAAGAGACTATTGGCTTGAAAGTCCGTGAGAAAGAAGGTGAATGACAGGGAAACACAGTTTAAAAAGAGCGCCAAGACCAAGGTTCAGTTAATTTACTAATTAGCCCAAAACTAGTTAATTAGATAAGATATTAAAAACAAGTGCAGCTGTAGCGGAGCGGCCTTGCTTTGGTGAGTAAAGTGTGAGTCTTTGCTTGAGAGTCTTCAAGGCTGAGGCAAAAAGGCTACACTTGATTGAATTTTGAGATTTCTGATTTTTGCCCATTGAAGAAATGGCAGGCAAGTTGGTGTAGTGTGTTTCCTGCAGGATGTGGGATGTCGGGGCACTGTTGGAAACCACACCTGCTGAAATTGTGTCCTGAACAAACATGTTGCGGAACTGGAATAGCAGCAGGATGACCTCAGCGCCATCCGGGAAAATGAAAATGTCCTGGGCAGGACCTACAATGAGGTTGTCACACCAAGGATACAGTAACACCCTCTTGGAACTGAACGATACGACAAGGTAGAATGGTAGCCAGGGCGGTGATTCCAACCCTGGTGCTGAGGCTCAATGGGGAAGAGTGACGTCAGGCAGAGCCATTGTGGTGGGGGACTCCATCGTCAGAGGCGTGGACAGGAGATTCTGCGGCAGCAGGCGGGCCTCCAGGATGGTGTGTTGCCTCCCTGGTGCCAGGGTCTAGGATGTCTCAGAGCGGCTGCACGGCATCCTGATGAATGAGGGAGAGCAGCCAGAGGTTGTTGTGGTTGAAAATGGAAGGAGGTTCGGCAAAAAGATTTTATGAAATTGGACAGAAGACTGTAAAAAGCAGAACCTACAGGGTAGTGATCTCAGGATTGCTTCCAATACCTTGTGCTAGTGAAGGTAAGAATAAGAAGATAGAGGATATGAATGTGTGGCTGAGGTTGGTGCAAGGGGCAGTGATTCGGATTTCTGGATCATTGGGATCTCTTCCGGGGCAGGGGTGTCCTGAAAAAAGGGACCGGTTGCACCTAAACTGGAGGGGGACCAACATCCTAGCATGAAGGTTTACAAATGCTACATCGGCGGGTTTCAACCTGATTGGAAGGGGGGTGGGTTCTGATGCAGGACAGAGGCACAAGAGAGGCTAGTTGGTATGGTGGTGTGGGAACGGTTAATGGGCAGAGTAGACAAAAAGCCGGAGAGGGAGGAAGGAGGGTTGGTTTAAACTGCATGTATTTTAATGCAAGGGGCCTGATGGGTAATGCAGATGACTTTAGGATGTGGATAGGTACAAGCGACTGGGACATTGTAGCCATGACTGAAACCTGGTAGAGGGAGGAGCAGGACTGGCAGCTCAATGTCCCGTGGTACAGGAGCTTCAGGAGAGACGGGTGAGGGAAAAAGAGGGGCGGGGGGGGGGGGGGGGGGGGGGAGTTGCATTGTTGGTTAAGGAGGATGTCACGGCTGTGTTCAGAGGTGACATTACGGATGTTTCGTCGAGTGAGGCTATACGGGTGGATCTGAGGAACAAGAAAGGGATGATCACCTTGTAGGGGGTGTACTACAGGCCCCCAAATAGTCAACAGGAATTAGAAGAACAAATATGGCAGGTGATTGCAGACAGCTGTAGATCAAATAAGAGGGGATTAGAGGGGATTTTAACCTTCCCAGTATAGACAGGGAAAATCATAGTGTGAAGGGTTTAGATGGCTTGCAATTACTCAAAAGTGTTGTATAAGACGTTGGTGAGACCGCATTTGGAATATTGTGTTCAGTTCTGGGCACCATGTTATACAAAAGATATTGTCACGTTTGAAAGGGTTCAGAAAAGATTTATGAGGATGTTGCCAGGACTAGAAGGTGTGAGTTATAAGGAGAGGTTGAGTATGCTGGGTCTCTATTCCATGGAGTGCAGGAGAATGAGGGGAGATTTTATAGAGGTGTACAAAATCATGAGAGGAATAGATCGGGTAGATGCACAGGCTCTTCCACAGAGTAGGGAAATTGAGGTCCAGAGGACATAGGTTCAAGGTGAAGGGGAAAAGATTTAATAGGAATCCAAGGAGTAACTTTTTCACATAGAGGCTGGTGAGTGTATGGAACAAGCTTCCAGGGGGTGTAGTTGAGGCTGGGACTATCCCATCGTTTAAGAAATAGTTGGACAGGTACCTGGATTGGACAGGTTTGGAGAGTTATGGATAAAATGCAGGCAAGTGGGACAAGTGTAGCTGGGACATTGTTGGGCGGTGTGGGAGAGTTGGGCCGAAGGGCCTGTTTCCACACTGTATCACTCTATGACTATGACTCTAGGAGAGAGAAAGGGGGGAAGGGAAGAGAGAGAGTCTCACCTATGAAGGTGGGCACAAAGAGGAAGTTGTTGTCCATGGCTGTGAGAGAGGGAGAGGGCTGGAGGGAGAGGAGGGAGGGGAGAGGCAAGAAGGGGGGTTAGAGAGGGTGAAGGGGGTGGGGGTTGGAGAGATGGGGAGAACGAGGAGAGAAGGGAGAGAAACAAGTCAAGAGTGTTTTATTGTCATATAGAAACATAGAAAATAGGTGCAGGCGGAGGCCATTCGGCCCTTCGAGCCAGCACTGCCCTATACAACTGCAGAAGAAACTCTTTACTCCTGTACTGAAATCTTCTTGTTAAGAAGGCCAACATTCCATTAGCTTTCTTCACTGCCTGCTGTACCTGCACACCAACTTCCAGTGACTCGTGTACAAGGACGCCCAGGTCTTGCTGTACCTCCCCCTTACCTAACCTAACCTCATTGAGATCATACTCTGCCCCCTTGTTTTTGCCACCAAAATGGATAACCTCACGTTTATCTATGTTATACTGCATCTGCCACGCATCTGCCCACTCACTCAACCTGTCCAGGTCACCCTGCAACGTCCTAACATCCTCTTCACAGTTCACACTGCCACCCCGCTTTGTGTCATCCGCAAACTTGCTAGTGTTGCTCCTAATTCCCTCTTCAATCATTAATATATATGGTAAACAGTTGTGGTCGCAACACCGAGCCTTGTGGCACTCCACTCGCCACTGCCAGCCATTCTGAAAAGGACCCGTTCATTCCTACTCTTTGCTTCCTGTCTGTTAACCAATTTTCTATCCACGTCAATACCCTACCCCAATACCATGTGCTCTAATTTTAGTCTCCCATGTGGGACCTTATCAACGGCTTTCTGGAAGTTGGACTAATCCTTTTACTGTTATCCAAATGCCCCATTATTACCTCTTTAGTAATTGATTCCAGCATCTTCCCCACCACCGAAGTCAGGTCTGTAATTCCCCGTTTTCTCTCTCGCTCCTTTCTTGAAAAGTGGGATAACATTAGCTATCCTCCAATCCACAGGAACTTATCCTGAATCCATTGAACATTGGAAAATGATCACCAATGCGTCTACTATTTCTAGAGCCACCTCCCTGAGGACCCTGGGATGCAGACCATCAGGCCCAGGGGATTTACCATCCTTCAGTCCCATTAGCCTACCCAATACTATTTCTCGACTAATGAGAACTTCTTTCAGTTCCTCTACCCCCTTAGATCCTCTGTCCTCCAGTACATCTGGAAGATTGTTTGTGTCATCCTTAGTGAAGACAGATCCGAAGTAACTGTTCAACTCTTCTGCCATTTCCTTGTTACCCATAATAATTTCACCTGTGTCTGCTTTCAAGGGACCCACATTTGACTTTGCTACTCTTTTGCTACTCTTTTTCCTTCAATATATCTAAGGAAGCTTTTACTGTCCATCTTTATATTCCTGGCCAGCTTCCCCTCGTACTTCATCCTTTCAGCCTGTATTACCCATTTTCCTTCTGTTGTTCTATGAAAGTTTCCCAATCCTCTGGCTTCCACCTACTCTTTGCTGTGTTATACATCTTTTCTTTTAGTTTTATTCTATCCCTAACTTCTCTTGTCAGCCACAGTTGTCTCCTACTCCCCTTAGAATCTTTCTTCCTTTTTGGCAAGAAATGATCCTGCGTCTTCCGGATTATGCCCAGAAATTCCTGCCATTGCTGTTCCTGCCATTGCTGTTCCACAATCTGGTTCATTGGATAACACTAAAACCAGAATTGCCTTTTCTCTGGTCGGCTCCATTACAAGCTGCTCTAAGAATCCATCTCAGAGGCACTCTGCAATCTCTCTTTCTTGGGGTCCTGAACCAACCTGATTTTCCCAGTCTACCTGAGTATTGAAATTCCCCATCACCACAGTGGCATTACCTTTGTTACATGCAAGTTTTAACTCCTGCTGCAACTTACGCCCTACATCCGGGCTACTATTTGGGGGTCTGTAGATAACACCAATTAGTGTCTTCTCGCCTTTGTGAGTACGTGTGGGAGGGGTATGTGTGGGGGGGGGGGTGTTTGGGGGAGGTGTGGGTATGTGGGCAGGGCATGTTGAGGGGGTAGAGGGGTCAAATTTGTCAAGCAAAACCACCCCTTTACAAAGCCATGTTGACCTGCCTATTTTACCGCGAACCTCTAAATCGCGAACCTCCATAACCTCATCCTTTATAATGGACTCTAAAATCGTATCAACCATCGGTCAGACTAACTGGCATATAGTTCCCACTATTTTGATTTGCCCCCTTCTTGTGCGGCGAGGTAATTTTGTTAACTTTCCAATCATCTGAGACTTCTCCTGTCTCCAGTGATTCTTGAAATATCTCAGCCAATGCCTCCACCATATCTAAAGACAGCTCTTTCAGATCCCCAGTGTGAAGTCCAGTTGGTCTAGGTGACTTATCCAACTTCAGCCCTTTCAGCTTCCCAAGCACCTTCTCCCTAATAATAGCCTCTCCACTAACTTCCACCCTTTTGAAATTCAGGCATGTTTCCAGTGTCTTCACTGTGAAGACCTGATGCAAAATAGTTATTGCCTTTATTCCCTTGCTTTGCCTTCTATTACCTTGCCTTTATTCCCTTGTATTGCCACCCGTTCATTTGCCATCTATTCCCCGGCCTTTCCTTCCTTTCCATTGCTTTCCTTCTCTTGCATTCTACTCCCTTGCTATATCTTGAGGGCATGATATGAGAATTAAGGGACAGAAGTTTAGGGGTAATATGAGGGGGAACTTCTTTACTCAGAGAGTGGTGGCTGTGTGGAATGATCTTCCAGCAGAAGTGGTGGAGGCAGGATCGATTTTAACATTTAAAAGTAAAGTGGATAGGTATATGGACTGGAAGAGAATGGAGGGGAATGGTCTTAGTTCAGGTAGATGGGACTAGGGGAAAATAAATGGTCGGCACGGACTGGAAGGGCCGAGAAGGCATGTTTCCGTGCTGTAATTGTTATATGGTTATATGGTCTTGTCTTCCTTTTCCCCTGTCTTCCATTTCCTTACAATGGCCTCCATTCCCCTATCTTCCATTTACTTCCCTTTCCTTGACTTCCAATTAATCAAATCCTTGCCTTGCTTTCGATTTCTTTAACTTTTCCTTGTCATCCTTTCTCCTGTCTTCCATTCCCTTGCCTTGCCTTACCTCACATTCCTTTACCTTCCCTTCCATTCCCTTGCCTTGTCATACATTCCCTTGACGTCCATTAGTTTTTATTGTCTTGTCTTCTATTCCCTTGCTGTCCATTCGCTTGATGGCCTTGCCTTCCATTCCCTTGCCTTCAGTTCCCTTTCCTTGCATTCCATTCCCTTTGCCTCCACTTCCTTGCCTTCTCTTGCCTTCCATGCCATTGCCTTGGATCGCATTGGCGTGTCTTCCATTCCCTTGCCCCCTATTTCCTTACCTAACCTTTCTTTGCCTGGACTTACCATGCCTTGCCTTCCATTCCTTTGCCTTGTATTCGACTCCCTTGCCTTGCTTCTCATTTGCTTGTGGTGCATTCCCTTGATTTACATTTCTTATCTTCCATTCCCTTGCCTTGCACTTCAGTCCCTTGCTTTCCATTGTCTTTCATTCCCTTGCACTCCATTCCATTTTCATGGTCAATTCCCTTGTTTTCCATTGCCATGCTTTGCCTTCCATTCCCTTGTGTCCCCTTCCCTCCCATTCTTCTGCCTTCCATTCCATTGCCGCCCATTCCCTTGTCTTGCCTCCTATTCCATTGTCTTACCTAACGTTGATTGGCCTTGCATTACCTTGCCTTCTATTCCATTGCCTTCCCTTCCTTTGCATTGCTTTCCACCCCGTTGCGTCCCATTCCCTGGCTTTGCCCTGCCTTTCTTTCCCTTCACTTCCATTCCCTTCTCATCATTTCCTTCCCGAGCCTTTCCATTCATTCCCATCCCTTCCATTTCCTTGCAATGCCTTGTCTTCCATTCCCTTGACTTCTATTTCCTTTCATTGCTTTCCATTCATTTATCTTCCATTCCCTGTGCCTTGCCTTCCGTTCCGTTCCCCTGGCCCTCCATTGTTTTGCCTTCAATTACCTTGCTGTGTAATACCTTACATTCCCCTGCCTCACATTCCCTTGCAACGGCCTTCCAGTACCTAGCCTTGCCTTGCATTCCTTTGCCGTCCATTACCCTGCTTGCTTTGCCTTGTCTTCCATTCTCTTGCCTTACCTTGCTTTCTATTCCCTAGCCCGTCATTCCCTTGCCTCGCCTTCCATTTCCCAGTGTAAATTTACCTTTCCGTCCATTCCATTCCCTTCAATTTACTTGCTTTGGCTCAAACTGGCCAGTCTTCCATTTACTTGCCTTGCCGTCCCTTCTCTTGCCTTATTTTCTCTTGCTATGTCAACTTCAATTCCCCTGTCATCCATGCCCTTGCCTTCCATTCCCTTGCCTGAATTTGCCTTGCTTTGCATTCCCCTACTTCCTATTCCTTCACATACTATGCCCTTGCCTCGACTTGTCTATCATTCACACCTTGTCTTCCTTTCCATTCCCTCCAATTCCCTTGCCTTCCACTCCTTTGCATTGCATTCCCTTTCATTCCCTAGGCTTCCATTCGTTTGTCTTACAGTCCATCCCCTTGCAGTCTTTTGCCTAGCCTTGCCCCGCCTTCCTTTCCCTTCACCTATATCCTCTTGCCGTCCATTACATTGCTTGCCCTCCATTCCCTTGCTTACCATTCCCTTGCTATTCCAACCATTCATTTCCCTTGCCTTGCCTTCTATTCCCTTGACTTTCCTTCCATTCTGTTGCTTTCCATTCCCTTGCATTGCCTTGTACTCCATTCCGTTGTCATCCATTCCTTTCTCGTGACTTCTATTCACTTTCCACCAGTTCACTTTCCTTGCATTCAATTTCCTTACCTTCCATTCCCTCACCAAGGCTCACATTGGCTTTTCTTCCAATGCTTTGCCATCCATTCTCTTGTCTTCCATTCCTTTGACCTGCGCTCCATTGCTTTGTCTTGGCTTCCATTCCTTTGTCTTCCCATGCCTTCAATTAATTTGCCTTTCAATTCCACAACTTGCCTTCCATTTGTTTGCATTGCATTCCCTTTCATTCCCGCGCTTGTCATTCCCTTGTCTTGCAGTCCATTCTTGTCTTCCATTGTCTTCCATTGCCTTTCCCTTGCCTGCATTCCATGGCCTTCCCTTGTCTTCCCTTCCATTCCCTGCCCAGCTTTGCATTGCCTGGTCTGGTGTTGCCCGGCACTCCCTTGTCTTATATTCCCATGCCTTGCATTCAGTTAATTTGCCTTGCTTTTCCTTTACTTGCCATCCATTCACTTGCCATCCATTTGCTTAGCTTTCCATCCATTCCTTTGCCATCCATTCCCTTGCCTTCCTTTCCATTACCTGACATGCCCTTGCCTTCCATTCTCTTCCCTTATATCCCCTTTCATTCTAGCCTTCCATTCCCTTGTTTTGCAGTCCATTTCCTTGCATTCCATTGCCTTGCATTGGCGGGACAATTTCCCTTGCCTTGCATTCCCTTGCCATTCATTCCTCTGCCTTGCCGTCCACACTCTTGCCTTGCTTGGTGTTTGTTTCAATTCATTTGTCGACCATTCCCTTGACTTGATTTACCTTCCAATGCATTCCCTTCCCTACCCTTCCATTCCTTTGCCTTCCATTCCCTTGCCATTCCCTTGCCTTGCCCTGCCTTGCTTTGCCTGGCATTGCATTACCTTGTCTTCCATTCCTTTTTCTCCCTTCCATTTCATATTCTTGTCTTGCCTTCTATTCACTTGCCTTGGATTGGCTTGCATTGCCCTCCATTCCCTTGCCTACCCTTGCCATTCACATCCTTAGCTGGCCACATCCTTGTCTTCCATTCACTTGCATTGCCTTGTATTCCATTCCCTTGCCTTCCAGTCCCTTTGTCTTTCCTTGGCTTCGATTGCCTTGCCTTGCCTCCCATTCCCTTGCCTTGACTTGCCTTCCATTCTAACCCCTTGCCTCCCATTATCTTGCCTTTCCTTGCCTTCCATTCCATCATCTTGTCTTGCCTTGCCATCTATTCAATTTCATTTCGGAGTCACGTGAGTGACTTCGTGAAGAGCCCGCCGGCGCGCATGCTCGACATATCGTCGTATCGCGTTGCTGCGACGGCTGACGGAGGAGCGCGCTCCTCGCCAGCCCTTCATAAGGGAACCACGCAGGTAAGTATGCTACCTTAAGTTGGTGGTTCTTGTTGTGTTTGCTTCACAGCAAGAACATGGGTGAGGGCGGAGATGTCGGTGAGCTCTGTCTTTTCAGGTCCGGACCCGCCCGCACACCACAGCTCGGAGGAGTTCGACGAGGAGGAGTGTGGTGTGCCGCCAGAGCAGGACGACCCTGCCATGGCAGTCAGGTCGTCAGCAGGCTTGCTGACGGCCTCGAGCAGAAGGGTCCGTGCGGCTGCACGGCCCGTTTCACGCAGCCCTCTGAGGAGGGGAAGGGCAGGAGCCCAGAAGCCTAACCCTGTCGGGGCTAAGGCTCTGCCTGCCGCCAAGGAGCGGTCAGGTTCCAGGACGGGACCCGGGGCAGCTGTGAGGTCCAGCCGTCGCCCCCCAACTTTCGACGCCGGGACGAGTCAGTTGGGGGTCCCGTCACGGTCGCCGAGCCCCCCATGGATGGGTGGGCGAGACCATGCGTCGGCAAGGTCCACGATGTGGGCAGCGGGCAAGCCTGCACGGGCTCAAGGTATCCAGGCTTCGGCTGGTGCCGACACCATGCCGCATCTGTCCGTAGAGGCAACGGCTTCCGCTCCCGCTAAACGGAGGCGGTTGAACACGCCCGTGCAGGAATCGCGCAGTTTCGCCTCGGCGGCTGTCGACAACAACTACCGGCACCGGCAGGGCCTCGACGAGGTGCGGGCCGATGACAGGAGCCCCGGCCAATTTTCAGAGCTGGAGGACTCCGACCACCTGAGTGTTCAGGGTGAAGGGCGTATTGACCATATGGAGCGGCTGCTGGAGCTTCTCATACAAGGTCAACAACAACAGGCATCCAGCAGCGACAGGCACAGGGCTTCATCACCAGCTTCGTACACCAGCCTGGAGCAGCAGGACGAGGAGGCAGTGGTCGACCCCATCCCACCCCCGCCTGAATTACCGGCGGAGGACCTCCTCGATGTGGCCACCAAGTTTGCAGCCCCTCATTCCTTGGGGCTTCTCATCAATACGAAATTGGCAGCCACTGTGGACTTCCTAAATAATCACCAGCTTCAGGAGGAAGTTCTACTACAAGCCATGAGCCGTCACAAGGCTCCATCAAACTGCAACTCCCTCAACGTGCCTGTGGTCAATACGCCAATATGGGGCAACATCAGTGCGGCTATCCGTCAGCAGGAGCTGAAGATTCAGTGGATCCTGAAACTCCTCACGGCTGGGATTACTGCCTTTGTGCGGTCGGTCGACGGAGAGGAGCTTAATTTGGACCAGGAGGATGCTCTGGCGCTTCTGTGCGCTACTCAAAATGAAATAAATGGCTTTCGCAAAAATAGCATCCGCCCAGCGCTCAACCCTAAGTTTGCAGGGTTGTGCAAACCACCGCCGCCGCCGCCGCCCCGTCAGCTCTTTGGCGAAGACCTTTCCAAAAGGGTCAGAGAGCTTGATGAACAAGCCAAGACCGTGGGGCTCATGTGCTCTCATAGTGCCCCCACGCCATCGAGCTCGAAAGCTCCGCTTGGCCGCTCACGAGGGTCTGTCAGCACGTCTACCAGAAATTACCCTCCAGCTCCAAACCGATATCAACCACCCCAACACCAGGGGTCTTTTTTAGGACAGGCTCGGCAGAAGCCGAGGTGGAAAATGAGGACGCCACAACCTCAAACCAACCCAGCACCTCTACGTCCACCCACACGTGTCAGGGACAGCCGGTAACCACAGAGGTGAGGCGGTCTGGTTCTCTTTTTTCTCTTTGTTTAACTTCACATGTTGGTGGGCGTCTGCGGTTGTTTGCGGGTGCATGGGGTGACATTACCAGTGATGAGTATGTGTTACGGAATATTCAGGGCCATAGCATTGAGTTTATTAATGGGGACATCCCTCCGTCTCAGCATAGACCGGGTCGTACTTTTAAACTAACGGCTGCGGAACAGTCCGTAGGCTATAAGGAAATTTTAAGGTTGGAACAGAAAGGGGTCATAGAGAGAACGGTTCATGAGCCCGTTGAATTTGTTTCCAATATTTTTACTCGACCTAAGAAGGATGGAGGCTGTAGAGTCATTATTGATCTAACCACTCTGAATAACTTTGTAACATATACTCATTTTAAAATGGACACGTTTGAAACGGCCAAATCATTGATCTCACAAGGGTGCTTTATGGCATGCATTGATTTACAGGATGCGTACCCATGAAAAAATATTACAGAAGGTTCTTAAAATTTATCTGGATGGATCAGCTGTGGCAATATAGGGCGTTGCCTAATGGGCTCACCACAGCCCCTCGATTATTTACTAAATTGGTGAAGCCAATTATGGCTTATTTAAGACAACGACATCATATCGTTATGGCCTATTTAGATGATATTTTAATTGTCGGCCACACCTTGGAATCAGCTCAACAAGGGGTTGCAGCTGCGGTCAATTTGTTCCAACAGCTTGGGTTCATTATTCATCCAGAAAAATCTAAGTTCTGCCCCACCCAGGTAATTAATTATCTGGGGTTCCAGGTGAATTCCATTAGCATGAGAGTCACCATACCAATTAACAAAATTGAGGAGGTAACACAGGTGTGTACAGATTTAATCAATACTCGTATACCATCGATTCGTCACACAGCTACTGTCATTGGCAAGATTGTGGCTTTGTTTCCGGCAGCCCGGTATGGACCTCTGCATTATCAAAACTTGCAGAGAGCCAAGATCGCTGCGTTGCGATGGCATGCTGGTCATTATGATCGTTCAATGCAGCTGCCGCCTGCAGCATTGGATGAGTTACGATGGTGGGTTTGCCACATTAGTAACTCGTTTAAAACTATTATTGAGGCGAAACCGATGATATACTTACAAACTGATGCGAGCTCTGATGGCTGGGGAGCTACGAATCAATATTCTAGTTGTGGGGGCCGATGGGATACCCTTGAGAATACGATGTTGGTATCACAAGGGATCAACTATTTGGAGCTGCTTGCAGCGTTTCACGGACTTTGTGCATATTGTTCCAAGATCATTGGAGCACATGTCCGGCTCCAAATAGACAATACCACAGCGGTGGCGTATTTAAACCACATGGGCGGTACCAGGTCAGTTTCATGTGATAAATTGGCTAATTCAATTTGGCTCTGGTGTGTCAAGAGAGACATTTGGATTTCAGCTACCTATTTGCCAGGTGAGCTTAATATTGTGGCGGACGCCAGGTCACGCAAGTTCAATGATAATATTGAATGGATGTTACATCCTGAAATTTTTGCAAAAATCACAGCCAAATTTTGGAAACCGGACATTGACCTTTTTGCGTCCGGGTTGAACCATCAGGTACCAACCTACGTCTCTTGGGAACCAGATCCTGGGGCTATAGCGTTAGATGCATTCTCGCTAGACTGGGGGAATTGCTTTTTCTATGCATTCCCCCCGTTTTGCCTCATCAGTCGGGTATTACGTAAAATTCAGATGGATGGTGCCAAGGGCATCCTTATCATACCCGACTGGCCTACACAGCCGTGGTATCCGATGGTCTTTGACACGCTCAGTGAACCTTGGGTCCGTTTGCAGGGTAGCCCAGAATTAGTTACTCACCCTGTTTCAGGGGAGCCACATCCCTGCCATGGCTATTTAAATTTGTTGGCTTGCAGATTCTGAATCGGCCTTTAGTTCAATACGGCCTTTCTACCCGGACCATGGATACCATTGCGGCGTCGTGCCGAGAGTCTACAAGGCGAAGATACCGCTCTCACATCAGGAAGTGGGAAGCCTTCTGCAGCCGCTCTCGCATCACGTACGATGCCGTGACTATAACCGACGTCCTGGAATTCCTCGCGGGGTTGCACCATGATGAACACTTAAGCTACAGTGCCATCAACAGCGCCAGGAGCGCTCTATCATTCTACCTCAATATTGAGGTGGGATCCAACAGGCTAGTGTCCAGGCTCATGCGGGGTATTTTCAATACGAATCCGCCTACACCACGTTACTATATCACCTGGGATGTCAGGGACGTTTTAACTCTGCTCAGGACGTGGTCCCCCATGGAAGGGCTCCAGCTGGACAAACTCACCATGAAGCTGGTGATGTTACTAGCGCTGACTTCAGCACAGAGGGTACAGACACTCCATAAACTACGTGTCGACAGAATGATGTCTACCCCCACAGAAGTAGTTTTCTTTGTTGACGAGCTACTAAAGCAGCACAGACCTGGGTGCACAGGGCTGCAGCTGAAGTTCCCGGCATACCCCGCCGATGCTAGGCTATGCTTAGCCTCCCATATCCGTTACTACGTCAAGGTGACGGCAAGCATCAGAGGAATGGAGAGATACCTGCTTGTCACTCATAAGAGACCTCACCATCGAGTGACAACACAGACGATATCCAGGTGGCTTCGAGTCGTCTTGGGTAAGTCAGGTATCGACACTAATGTGTTCAAATCTCATTCCACCAGGGCTGCATCGACGTCGGCGGCGAGGGTCATGGAGGTGCCCATGGACCATATTCTCGCCACAGCAGGATGGGCTAATGAAGCTGTGTTCCAGCGGTTCTACAACCGGCCCGTTGCTGCGCCTCTACAGTTCGCAGAAGCCGTGCTAAATGCGGGGCAAGAACGTGGAGATGTCCCCGAATGAGGGTTTTTTTGATTTGTTTGTTAATAAATATGCTTTGTTTTGCAGTATGGACTAGTCAGCAAGTTATTCCTCCAATCCATCCCTGGTAGTGGTGTGACAGCATGGACGTGGTCCAGGGCGTGTCATCACAGAAGCTTTGAAGTCTTCACGAAGTCACTCACGTGACTCCGAAATGAAATAGTAAGATTGAACGAGAACTTACCAGTTCGAAGGTTGATCTTTATTTCATGAGGAGTCGAAGTGAGGGATTTCGTGCCCTCCTCGCCCAACCCTCAATCACCTTCATCTGGTAATCTTAGTCGTTTCATTCTTACTATGTGAAGTCATTTCTTTTGATTGGTTTCTGTGATTCCACGCCGCTACTTTGAAGTATGTCGAGCATGCGCGCCGGCGGGCTCTTCACGAAATCCCTCACTTCGACTCCTCATGAAATAAAGATCAACCTTGGAACTGGTAAGTTCTCGTTCAATCTTACTATTCCTTTGCCTTCCAGTACCTTGCATTTCCCTTGCATTCCATTCCCATTCTTTGCATTCCATTCCATTGCCTTGCATCCCCTTTCATTGCCTTTCCTTGCCCTGCATTCCCTTGCCATCCATTCCCCTGCTTTGCTTTCCATTCCCTGGCCTTCCACTCCAATGGCTCGCATTGCCTTCCATTCGTTTGCCTTGCCTTGCCCTACATTTCCTTGCCAACCATTCCCTTGCCTTCCTCTCATTTATCTTGCCTTGCCATCAACTATCTTGTCTTCTACCCCCTTGTTATGTCTTATCTTCCATTCCCTTCCAATTCCCTTGCCTTCACTCGCCTTTTTTTCCATTTACTTCCATTCCCTTGGCTTTAATTGTCCTACCCATTCCCTTGTCATCCATTCCCTTATCTTTCCATCCATTCCCTTGTGTTATGACTCCCGAAGGCAGGTTCCTCAGAGTCGCATAACAAATCAAAAACCAGAAAGTTTAAGAAGAAAAACAGTCTTTAATTTTGTTAAACAAAGACAAAACCCGAACCTGATTTAAACAACACGGTCAGGGACCAGAATCGGCTTACAAATAAATATAACAGTGCTCCAGCCAGCCTCGCAATGGGCCATCGGACTGGAGACTCTAATCCTGCCTAAATAGACATAACCCTGCAACGAAATACACGAAAACCCTCAGGTCATCCCTTATCCGTCCCAATACAACATTAATTTACAAATATAGGCGACAATATACAAAGTGCTATGCCATGCGGCCAGGCCTCCTGCAGCTCAGACCAGCAGCCTCTTCACTTGTCAGGGATCAGCGACGAAGGGAGAGAATTCTGGGAGCTTCTGCTATTTAAGCTACCGATGAGTCACCGGTCACCTGACATAGCTTGGCCAATCGGGTACAGAAGCTCTTAACCCCTTGATTCCTGACTCCCAGCCATGGGGCCTGCACTCAGGAGAGAAACAGAAAGTTAAGTACATAGCATTCACCAGGGGGGAGGGGGGGGGGCGCCTAACACCTTGCCTTCCACCCCTTTGCATTGCTTTCCAATCCCTTGCCTTGCGTAGTCTTGCCTACTTTCCATTCCCATACATTCCATTCCCTTTCTTTGAATCCCATTCATTTCTCTGCTATTCCCTGTGCCTTGCTTCCATTGCCTGCCATTCCCTTGTATTGTCCTCCCTTGCCCTCTATTTCATTGCCATCCATTTCCTTGCCTTGTCTTCCTTCACATGCCTTCCATTTTCATGCCTTACATTCCTTTATCTTGCCTTAAATTACATTGTTATATCAAAAAATACATTCTCCTGCCTTGCATCCCCTTAAAATGTCTTCCTTGCACTTGCCATACTTCCCTTCCATTCCCTTGCTTTGTGGTGCCATCCTTTCACTTCACTTCCATTCCCTTGCCGAGCCTTGGATTCCTTTGTTGTCCATAAATTTTTGTTGTCTTGCCTTGCATTCCCATGTCTTGCATTCCATTCCCGCCTCCATTTCCTATTCCTTGAATTCCATTCCCTTACCATCCATTCTCTTGTCTTGCAGTCCATTGCCCTGAATTGCCTTGACATTAACTTTGTTAAGACCAAAGTTGGACTCTTGAAGACCAAAAAAGGTGAATTTATTATGGGGAACAATGAAATGGCAGATGAGTTGAACAGGTACTTTGGATCTGTCTTCACTAAGGAGGACACAAACAATCTTCCTGATATAGTAGTGGCCAGAGGATCTGTAGTGATAGAGGAACTGAAGGAAATCCACATTAGTCAGGAAATGGTGTTGGATAGACTGATGGGACTGAAGGTTGATAAATCCCCAGGGCCTGATGGTCTGCATCCCAGGGTACTTAAGGAAGTGGCTCTATAAATCGTGGATGCATTGGTGACAATTTTCCAATGTTCTACAGACTCGGGATCAGTTCCTGTGGATTGGAGGGTAGCTAATGTTATCCTACTTTTTAAGAAAGGTGGGAGAGAGAAAACAGGGAATTAAGACCAGTTAGCCTGACATCGGTGGTGGGGAAGATGCTGGAGTCAATTATAAAAGATGAGATAGGCGCACATTTGGATAGCAGTAACAGGATCAGTCGAAGTCAGCATGGATTTACGAAGGGGAAATCATGCTTGACTAATCTTCTGGAATTTTTTGAAGATGTAACTAGGAAAATGGACAAGAGAGAGCCAGTGGATGTAGTGCACCTGGATTTTCAGAAAGCACTTGATAAGGTCTCACACAGGAGATTAGTGGGCAAAATTAGGGCACATGGTATTGGGGGCTAGAGTGCTGACATGGATAGAGAAGGGATTAACGGGTCCCTTTCAGAATGGCAGGCAGTGACTAGTGGGGCACCGCAAGGCTCGGTGCTGGGACCGCAGCTATTTACAACATACATCAATGATTTGGATGAAGGGATTCAAAGTAACATTAGCAAATTTGCTGATGACACAAAGCTGGGTGGCAGTGTGAACTGTGAGGAGGATGCTATGAGAATGCAGGGTGACTTGGACAGGTTTGGGGAGTGGGCAGATGCATGGCAGATGAAGATTTAATGCAGATAAATGTGAGGTTATCCACTTTGGTAGCAAAAACAGGAAGGCAGATTACTATCTAAATAACGTCAAGTTGGGAAAAGGGGAAGTACAACGGGATCTGGGGTCCTTGTATATCAGTCTATGAAAGTAAGCATGGAGGTACAGCAGGCAGTGAAGAAAGTTGGCCTTTATAACAAGAGGAATCGAAAGTAGGCGCAAATAGGTCCTTCTGCAGTTGTGCAGAGCCCTAGTGAGACCACACCTTGAGTATTGTGTGCAGTTTTGGTCCCCTCATTTGAGGAAGGACATTCTTGCTATTGAGGGGGTTTACAAGGTTAATTCCCGGGATGGCGGGACTATCATACGCTGAGAGAATGGAGCAGCTGGGCTTGTACACTGGAGTTTAGAAGGATGGGAGGGGATCTCATTGAAACATATAAGATTGTTAAGGGCTTGGACACGCTAGAGGCAGGAAACATGTTCCCGATGTTGGGGGAGTCCAGAACCAGGGGCCACATTTTTTAGAATAAGGAGCAAGCCATTTAGAACGGAGACGAGGAAATACTTTTTCTCACAGAGAGTGGTTTGTCTGTGGAATTCTCTGCCTCAGAGGGCGGTGGAGGCAGATTCTCTAGATACTTTCAAGAGAGAGCTAGATAGGGCTCTTAAAAATAGCGGAGTCAGGGGATATGGGGAGAAGACAGGAACGGGGTACTGATTGTGGATGATCAGCCATTATCACATTGAATGGTGGTTGTGGCTTGAAGGGCCAAATGGCCTACTCCTGCACCTATTGTCTATTGTCTATTTCTTTCCCTAGCCTTGCCTTCCATTCCCTTGCCAAACCTTGCATTGCCTGGTCTTGCATTGCCATGCACTCCCTTGCTTTTGTCCCCTTGCCTTGCATTCTATTCATTTGCCTTGCTTTTCCTTTATTTGCCATGCATTCCCTTAAATTTCTTGCCTTGTCTTGCCTTCCATTCCCAGGCCTTCCTTCCCTTGCCTTGCATTCCGATACCTCCAGTTCCCTTCCATTCTCCTGCATTGCATTCCCTTTCATTCCCTTATTTTCCATTCCCTTGACTTGCATGCCATTTTCTTGCATTCCTTTGCTTTGCATTCTGAGGAAAAACATTTTCACCCAGAGAGCTGTGAATCTGTGGAATTATCTGCCACAGAAGGCAGTGGAGGTTAATTCATTGAATGCTTTCAATAGAGTTCGATGTAGCTCTTCGGGCTCACAGAATCAATTAATATGGAGAAAAAACACGAACGGGGTACTGATTCTGGATGAACAGCCATGATGTTATTGAATGGCGGTGCTCGCTCCAAGGGCCCAATGGCCTACTCCTGCACCTACTTTCTATGTGTCTATTTTTCCTATTACCTTGACTTCCTTTCCCTTGTCTTCCACTCCATTCAATTCATTTTCCTTGCCTTGGCTCAAATTGGTTTGTCTTGCATTCCATTGCCATCCATTCCCTTGCCATGCCTCGCCTCCATTCCCTTGACATCCATTCACCTTGCCTCGCCCTCCATTCTCTTGATATCCATTCGATTGCCTTGCCTTCCCTTCCATTCCACTGCCTTCCGTTTCCTTGCATTGTCTTGTCTTCCTTTCCCTTCACTTCCATCCCCTTGCCTTGGATTCCCTTGTCATTCATAAGTAGTCATTGTCTTGCCTTCCATTGCCTTGCCGTCTATTTGCTTGCTTGCCTTGTATTCCAGTCCCTGGCCTTGCCTTGTCTTCCATTCCCTTGTCTTCTTTCCCTTTACCTTGCATTCCTTTCCTTACCTTCACTTTCCTTGCCTTGCGTTCAATTTCCTTGCCTTGGCTCGCATTGGCTTTTATTCCATTCCATTGCCATCCATTCCATTGCCTTGTCTTGTCTTGCCTTGCATTCCCTGGCATTGCCTTGCCTCCATTTCCTTCAATTCCATTCCATTGCCTTGCCTTCCATTGCTGTTCAACAGCTTTTGTTGTCTTGCTTTCCATTCCATTGCCATCCATTCTCTTGCTTGCCTTGCATTCCATTCCCTTGTCTTCAGTTTATTTTCCTAGCATCTATTTTCCTTACCATTTGGCCTTGTCGCATTCAGTTATCTTGCTTTGGCTCTTTCTTCCAATCCCTTGCCATCAATTCCCATTGGCATTCCTTTCCTTCCATTCCCTTGTCATCTATTACCTTTCCCTGCTTTCCTTTCCATTGCCTTCCATACCATTGCCTTGGTTCGCATTGGCTTTCGACCAGAAACATCACATATTCCTTTTCTCCAGAGACCTGTCTTTATGTCTGACCCACGGATATACTCCAGCTTTTTGTGTCTATCTTGCATTCAATTGCCTTGCCTTGTCATCCATTCCCGTGTATTCCATTGTCTTGCTCCCCATTCTCTTGCCATCCATTTCGTTGCTATGTCTTGATTTTCATTCCCTTGTCATTCCCTTGTGATGCCTTCAATTCCCTTGCCTTCCATTCACATGCCTTGCCTTCCCTTCCATTCCATTGTATTCCAGTCCTTTGGTTTGTCTTGCCCTCCTTTCCTTCAATTCCTTTCCCTGGCCCTGCCTTGCATTCCCTTGCCGCCCATTAGCTTTTGTTGTCTTGCCCTCCATTCCATTGCAGTCCATTCTTTTGCTTGCCTTGACTTCCATTCCATTCCCTTGCCTTCATTCCCTTTTCCTTGCATTTAATTTCCTTACCTTCTTGCCTTGCCTTGCGTTCCATTCCCTTGCCTTATCGCGATTTACTCCAGCTTGTTGTGTCTCACTTTGGCTTTTCTTCCACTCCCTTGCCATGCCTTCCTTTGCTTTGTCTTCCCTTCCATTCCCTTGAAACATCACCCTTTCCTTCTCTCCAGAGGTGGTACATGTCCCACTGAGTTACTCCAACTTTTTGTGTCTATGTTGCCTGGACTTGCCTTGCCTACCATTCCCCTGCCTTGCATTTGGTTCCCTTGCCTTGCTTTCCCTTTAATTACAGTGCATTCCCTTGATATCCATTTCCTTGTTTTCCATTCCCTTACCTTGCCTTCCATTACCTTATCTTGCCTTCCTTTTGTTTGCCTCTCATTCGGTTCTCTTGCCTTGGCTTGCATTCCTTTGGCATCCATGCCCTTGCTTGCCCGTGCATGCTTTCCCTTCTCTTCCATTCCCTTGAATATAATGAGAGTGAAGGGAAAGGAAGGCATGGCATGGGAATGGAAGGCAGAGGAATAGAATGGAAGGCAAGGGAATACAAGGCAAGGAAATGCAATGCCAGGGGATGGAAGGCAAGGTAATGGGAGGCAAGGGAATGGAAGGCAAGGCAATCCAATGGGAGGAAAGGGAATAAAAGGCATGGCAAGGGAATAGAGTGCAAGGTAACTGAAGGCAAGGGAAGGGATTGAAAGGCAAATGAATGGAAGGCAATGAAATGGAAAGCAAGGCGAGGGAATGGGAGATAGGGGGATGGAAGTCAAGGGAATGGAATAGCCATGTAACCATATAACAATTACAGCACGGAAACAGGCCATCTCGGCCCTTCTAGTCCGTGCAAGGAATGCAAGACAAAGTATGGTACTACCTTAAGGTACGAAGTAAGGGCCCTGTACAACTGCAGAAGGACCTCTTTACTCCTATACTCAAATCCTCGTTATGAAGGCCAGCATGCCATTAGCTTTATTCACTGCCTGCTGCACCTGTATGTTTACTTTCAGTGACTGGTGTACAAGAACACCCAGGTCTCGTTGCACTTCCCGTTTTCCGAATCTGACACTATTGAGATAATAATCTGCCTCCTTGTTCTTGCTGCCAATGTGGATAACCTCACAATTATCTACATTATACTGCATCTTCCATGCATCTGCCCACTCACTCAACCTGTCCAAGTCATCCTGCAACCTCTTAGCATTCTCTTCGCAGTTCGCACTGCCACCCAGCTCTGGAGAAAATGTTCAGTCTGTCTTTATGTCTTTATGTCTGACCCGCCTCCCCTGCCTTCCATTCCCTTGCCTTGTCTTCCCTTCCCTTCCCTTGCCGTCCATTTTCTTGCTTGGCTTGCCTTTCATTCCATTGCCTAGCCTTGCCTTGCCTGAATATGCCGTGCCATGCACTCCCTTGCCTTGCATTTGATCCCTTTGCCTTGCTTTTCCTTTACTTGCCATGCATTCCCTTGCCTTGCCTTCATTGCCTTGCCATCCCTTGCATTCCTCTGCCTTCCACTTCCCTGCCATTCCCTTGTCTTGCCTTGCCTGACGTTGCTTTCCCTTCCCTTCCCAACCCTTGCAGTCCCTTCCTCTGCCTTGCAATCTCTTCCAACCCGTTATCTTGTCTTGCCTTCTATTCAATTGCCTTACCTTTTATTGGCTTGCATTGCCTAGCATTCCCCTGCCTTGCCTTGCCATAAATTTCCTTAGCTTGCCATGACTTCCCTTGCCCCACTTTACATTCTCTAGGCACCCATTCATTGCCTTTGTTGTTGCCTTCCATTCCATTCCCTTGCATTCCAGTACCTTCCATTCCCTTTCCTTGTATTCTATTCCCTTGCCTTGCATCCCCTTTCATTGTCGTACCTTGCACTGCATTCACTTGCCACCCATTCCGGGGTAAAAGATTGTAACCTTCACGTGGTCCTCCCTGTTTTTGATGAATGCAATCAACCTGGCGTACACAATCAAGTAAGATCAAATAGAACAATTTACCCTACAACTTTATGCTGTGCACACCCATTCCCTTGCCTTGCCTTCCATTCTCTTGCATTCCATTCCCTGGCCTTCCATTCCCATGCCTCGTCTTGCCTTGCCCTCTGTTTCCTTGCATTGCCTTGCCTTGCCCTCCATTTCCTTGCTGACAATTCCCTTCCTTGCTCTCCTTTCCCTTGCCTTCTATTCCCTTGTCTTGCCTTCCATTATCGTGCTTTCCACCCCTTTGCTATGTTTTCCATTACATTGCCTTATCTTCCATTTGATTCTCTTATCTCCCATTCCCTTGCCTTGACTTGCCATCCCTTCTCTTTACTTCCATTACCTTGGCTTTAATTCCCTTGCCATCCATTCCGTTATCCTACCATTCATTCCCATCCCCTTGCATTGCTTTCCATTCCCTCAATATACCTCCCATTCTCTCCCGTTGCTTTGCCTTCCCATCCATTCCCTTGCCTACTATTCCATTGCCTTGTACTGCATTCCTTTCCCTTCACTTCCATTCCATTGCCTTGCATTCCATTGCCTCCCCTTCCCTAGCCGTCCATTGCCTTGCATTGTATTCTCTTTCATTCCCAAGCCTTCCATTCCCTTGTCTTGCTGTCCCTTGAAATCCATTGCTTTGCATTGCCTTGACTTCCTTCCATTTGCCTTCCATTCTCTCCAGTTCCTTTTCCTTGACTTGGCTTGCATTGGCTTGTCTTGCATTCCCTTGCCATCCATTCCCTTCCCATGGCTCGCATTAGCTTGTCTTGCATTCCATTGCCTTCCATTCCCTTGCCTTGCCATGCACTCAATTCCCTCGATATCCATTTGCTTGCCTTGTCTTCCATTTCACTTCCATTTTCTTCCACTGTCTTGCATTGCCTAGCCTTCCTTTCCCTTCACTTCCATCCCCTTACTTTGCTTTGCATTCCCTTGCTGTCCATATCTGTTGTTCTTGCCTTCCATTTCCTTGCCTTGGCTTGTATTAGCTTGTTTTCCATTCCCTTACCATGCATTCCCCTGCCTTCCATTGCCTTGCCCTCCCCCAGCCTTGCCCTCCATTCCCTTGCATTCCCATGCCTTGTCCTCCCCCTTGCCTTGCCCTCCATTCTCCTGGCATCCATTCCCTTGTTATGACTTTCATCCCCCTGTCTGCCATTTCCTTGCCATGCCTTCCATTCCCTTTACTTTAATTCTCATACCTTTCCTTCCCTTGTCTTCCATTCCTTTGCCTTGCCATCCTTTCCTTCAATTCCATTGCCTTGCTTTGCTTTGCATTCCCTTGGTGTCCTTGAACTTTAGTAGTCTTGCCATCAATTCCACTGCCGTCCATTCTCTTACTTGCCTTGCCTTGCCTTGCCTTGCCTTGTCATGCATTCCATTCCATTCAATTTAATTTCCTATTCCTTAAATTCCGGATTCTCAAGCTAAATTTGATTTCAATTTGCCTTGGTTTGATTAATTTCTTCACTGTAGATTACTATCAGGACTGTGGATTATCATGTCCCTCTTCGATTCCAATAATACAATTATTAGTCACAGAAAGGACATTTTCATGGCCATCAATTTAGACCAAATTCAAAATCTCTGCTATCCAAATCGCAGAGGAGAAAGGACAGGGCAAACTTGCTGTGCGACTCTGTCATAATATTTTATCTCATATTTAGATAAAAGGAAATCAATTCCCTAATCCAATTCTGCTTGGGTTACTCTATCCAATCTAGCGATTAATTGGAGTATGAGATTTTCCGGTGATGTAATCTTGCCTATTATCGAATGCAGTGGTTCCCTGTAAAAAATAACAGCTTACAAGAATACAACTTCACCATTGCACTTTTAATTAACCAATGAATTGAAAAGTGTATATTGTATTTGAAGATATTAGTAATGGTGGAAAGGAATCAATGGTGATTCCATGCCAATGATGGCAAATTAAAGCTTTCACTTTCTTTGATATAGATTATTCAATGGGTTGCATCATGCCTCAACAATTGGTTGCAAAATCTTGTTCATTTCTACAGTTTTGTTATTATTTCCATTTCAATTCGTTTTCTTTCTGGAGAGCCTGTAGGCAAAGTTATTGTGGAACATTTGTTTAAATTATTGTAATGACTTCCTACAATTAATTTCTAAATTTAAATTGCATTTCCATTTTTATTTCTATGTTTCACTGCACTGGTTTAGCTTCCAAATCCACGTCTGTGTTTACAATGCAGTCGGATGTTTTTACGACTGAACTTATACCATCTTATTGTGCGAGCATTTAATACGGTTGCATTTATTCCTTTGTTCCCTATTTTAGCAATGATACAAACTACTTTGAAATAAACCCATTAATGTCTTCAGCATATTTTGAATATAATAACTAAAAGATATATTAAGTGCTTTGTGATAATATTTTGCTGGTGTAATTTAACATAAAATGTAACTGTCCTCTTTTAACCAACCCCTCCTCTTCAATGTACCTTCACAACTGAGAAGTCACTTTCAGGCAAAGCCCTAATCCATGCTCTACATTGTATTGACTGGCTTCCATAAAACCAATATCTTCTTGTTGTCCATTGACTTCCATCCCAAAGTTTCATTACATTCTCCCACTGTATAGAGTTCAAAATAGCAATTTGTAAAATCATGCCAGGATATGTTTGCGCATTAAGTGTGTGTGTGTGTTTAAGTGTGTTTTAGTGTGGGGGCGTGAATGGGGGAAACTGTTTTTCAGTCACTTACCTCGGTGGAACGCAACCTTTCTTCTAGTTCCATTTCGCCCTCCCTCGCGGGCGAACAGCTTGGATTGGTGCGGCCTTTCCCGGAGTAGGGTCCAGAGCTTCAGTAGCGGGCCCAGCACGCGCAGCGTGGACTTTCCATCGCAGAGCCGGGTGATCCCTTGCCGGGGATCGCCAGAAGAAGTGCTCCGATTGCCGGCCCATGGACTACATCATCCTGAAGCCACGGTCTGCGGAGCTTCTAGCCAGGGGCGCGGCGTGGCCTTTCCATCGCAGAGTGGGCAAGCCCTTGCCGGGGATTGCCAGAAGAAGTCTCCGACTGCCTGCCTGCGGCTTATAACATACTGAAGCCTCGGTCTGCGGAGCCAATTAGGGACCTCCAAGCGTCCGTCCGTCCCGACGTTGGAGTTTCGAGCATCCCGATGAGAGGGCCTGTACATCGGGCCATCCATAGCGGGGACTGTGGAGATTTCATGGCCCCGACCGCAGATGAACAAAGGAGGAGGACTGACTGAACGTTCTTGCCTTCCATCACCGTGAAGAATGTTGATTCCATCGTGGTGGATGTTCATGTTATATTCTATTGAGCTCTTTTGTTTGTATGGCAGCATAGTAAGTCAGATTCCACTGTATTGGTGCATGTGGCAATAAATGTAAACTTGAACTTGAACTTGATTACCCATTAGCGCAGATAAAACCAGGCAAGATTAGCCCCAAACATCAATTTCTTTAGATCCCCTGTTTTCCCCAAACCATGTGTTATATTTATATACATGGTTAATTTTTTCCAAGATTCTATTTTAATAAGTTAAATGTTAGAGACAACATCTCTGTTTTGTTATTCTTTATTCATATCATGGCTTCTATTTGGGTAATTTCTGAATTTTGTTCTTTGCCAAAACGAAGAATGTTTTTATAAACATAAAAATATTTAAATGCAAGCCAGCTGGTACTGAAGAAAACTAATGGAGCACACTTAGTTATGCATGTGGCCATAGTTTTTTGCTGTCATTCAATCAATTAGTGCCCTTTTCACATGGAAACAATGCAAAAAATGATTCACAGGAGCTACAATGATCATGTGAAAACATGTCCATCGTAACATTGGATCAGAGACTCCCTTTTGTATTAGCTTGCCTGACTTTTTCCAGGCAACTAAATGTAGTTAGTCCTGTGCCCCTTGTAGCATTTTACTGGTCTTCCATGGGCTCTGAGTGGAATGCCTGCTTTGGAAGTTTGGCGTTGAGCATGCAGACAGTGGCTTCCCTATTAGAGGTGACCAAACATAATTACAGCCTCATTGCTGGGCATCTTGCCTCGGGGGAAGATTTTTGATCTTGGTTTGTTTAAACTGCCAATGAACTTGGATAATTTTGTGGATCAGTGGTAGCTCTCCTCTGATTGAACTGCCTGCTGTGGATAATCTGTGCATATCAATAGGAGATGGAGATGACAGCTGCCAGCTTTTTACGGACTTTATTGTCAACCAATCTTTTCTTCAGATAGTTAAAGACTGTGCTGCCATTTGGAATGTGGTGGTAAAGTTCACCTTCTCCAACTGCTTTCATTGAGAGTTGCTGCCCAAGACATGGATCATGATCCACACTTATTGACTTCTTGTCATGGAACTGTACTTTTTGGGGGATGTGGGTAGAGATCAGTGGAGGCAGGTGGGCAGAGGAACTTTGTCTTCTGGATGTTTGGGGTAAGGCTCATTCTGCAATACGCATCAGTGAACAAATCAGCTGCCGTGTGTGCACATACACAGTGTCATTTCTAAAACACTGTTCAACAAAATAATCTGGAAAAAAAGAAGCCGACAGAGATTGATCTGATTCCCAATTGTCCTGTTCAGCTTCACTCTAGAATAAAAGCTTCCACAACATATATATCATATCATATACTTATTACAAGTCTAATCTTCTATGTGTGTATATGTGTGTGTATATGTGGTTGTCTTTACATCTTCACAAAAACACTACGCGGTAACGATTACATTTTTATATATTCTGATTGACATTTTTTTCCTCTAGGTAGAGACCACCTTCACTGAACATTTTATGCTTAATTTCTCGACATTACTGATTAAAGTAAAAAAAAATCAAAATACTTTGAATTTAAAACTACCAGCTTCGGCTGATGACGTCACAATGGCTCGGCTAGCAGTGATCAACTTCACTTCCGTTCGGGAATGGCTTGAGTTGGAGGAACATGCCTCCTGTGGGGGCTATGGGTAGGGAACGGGTGAGTTGGGGAGGAAACCCAATGGGTCTGCACTTGATCTAGTCTATATAATTAAAAGTCTAAACTTGACCACTTCCTGTTTGCACTGTATATTGATTTTAGAAAATACACTACAACTTACGGCAGTGATATATGGCCACCTTACTCAGAGTCCCCCACCCCGATTCATCAGGTGCAGAGGAAAAATAAAAGCGTTATTAGTGTTTAAAAAATGTTGAGATTCTCTCTCCTGTCAATCACACCATGAATGCCTCGCCCCTTCCGGTGGGAGGGGGGAGGGACAATAAAACCCGGAAGTCTGAGCGTTGCTCAGTCCCTGCAAGATGAGGGAGAGAGAGGTCATGACTCTGTCTGAACTGAACCAACTGAACACACTGAATGTCTACTGAACCGCGAGTGTGGTTTTTATGTGGTTTTATGTGGTTTTGTAGTGTTTTATGGTGATTTCACCCTGCTTGAAATGGTATGAAACTGCACTTGAATTTGGTGGCCTTGCACGCTGCTTGAAATGGTATGAAACTGCATTTGAATTTGGTGGCCTTGCACTCTGCATGAAATGGAATAAAACTCTGCTTGAATTTGGTGGCCTTGCATCCTGCTGGAAATGGTATGAAAATGCACTTGAATTTGGTGGCCTTGCACCCTGCTTGAAGTGGTAGGAAACTGCACTTGAATTGGGTGGCCTTGCACACTGCTTGAAATGGTATGAAACTGCATTTGAATTTGGTGGCCTTGCATCCTGCTGGAAATGGTATGAAACTGCACTTGAATTTGGTGGCCTTGCACCCTGCTTGAAATGGTATGAAACTGCATTTGCATTTGGTGGCCTTGCACCCTGCATGAAATGGAATAAAACTGTGCTTGAATTTGGTTGTCTTGCATCCTGCTTGAAATGGTATGAAATGCACTTGAATTTGGTGGCCTTGCACCCTGCTTGAATTGGTAGGAAACTGCACTTGAATTTGGTGGCCTTGTACCCTGCTTGAAATGGCATGAAACTGCACTTAAATTTGGTGGCCTTGCATCCTGCTTGAAGTGGTATGAAACAGCACTTGAATTTGGTAGCCTTGTACCCTCCTTGAAGTGATAGGAAACTGCACTTGAATTTGGAGGGCTTGCACCCTGCTTGAAATGGAATTTCAAGGAATAGCCATGAGTCAACTGCCAGTACTCCAGCTGTGAGTGAGTGAGCTGCCAGCACACCAGGCTTGAGTGACTGAGCTGCCAGCCCAAGAATCCATTCAGCCCACAATGTCCATACTCGCCCTCTGGAAAGTCCCTTTAGCCCACAATACCCATACTAGTGCTCCTGAAAGACCCCCCCCACAGGCCACCAATATTGGAATAGGTGGAGAGATGGAATATTGCATTGGGGGACCAGTTCGCCCACTTAGACTAGTATATACTAAAACACAGATCTTGTATGTATGTGTGTGTATATGTGTGTGTCTTTACATCTTTGCAAAACATTACCCGGTAACAGTAGCATTTTCACATATTCTGATTCATATTTTCCCCCTCTAGGCAGAGAGCACCTTCATTGAACATTTTATGCTTTATGTCTCGACATTGCTGATTAAAGTCTAAAAAAATCAAAAGACTTTGAATTTAAAACGACCAGCTTCCACCGATGACGTCGCAACGGCCAGGCTTGGAGCCATCTCACACACAGAATATTCCACACGCATCGAGTGATGGCACCCCGTGATCACTCCCCTCCCCCCTGGGTTTTTCACAATCCCCCCCCCCCCCCCCGAGTTATTCACACCCCCCATACCACCGAAAAGACGCCGCTGGTGAACAAAGTACAAGCTCGGAGATAAAGTCGGACTGGACACTGCGGCAGTCCCCCTACCTCTCTACGCCCTCCACTACCACCACTCCCTTTCTCCCTCTCTAGAAGCGCCTGTGCAGTTGGGGGCTATGCATGAGTGGATAGAGTGGGGGATGGGAGAAAAGGAGCAAATGAATAATATTTAAGAAAGAACTGCAGATGCTGGAAAAATCGAAGGTATACAAAATGCTGGAGAAACTCAGCAGGTGAGGCAGCATCTATGTAGCCAAGGAATGGGTGTCGTTTTGGGTCGAGACCCTTTTTCAGACTGATATGGTGGCAGGGAAAAAGAAAGGAAGAGGTGGAGACAGTAGGCTGTGGGAGAGCTGGGAAGGGGAGGGGAAGGAAGGAGAAAGCAAGGACTACCTGAAATTGGAGAAGTCAATGTTCATACCGCTGGGGTGTAAACTACCCAAGCGAAATATGAGGTGCTGCTCCTCCAAATTACAGTGGGACTCACTCTGGCCATGGACGAGGCCCAGGACAGAAAGGTCAGATTCGGAATGGGAGGGGGAGTTGAAGAGCTGAGCCACCGGGATGCCAGGTTGGTTAATGCGAACTGAGCGGAGGTGTTGGGCGAAGCGATCAGCAAGCTTGTGGTTGGTCTCAACAATGTAGAGCAGTTGACACCTAGAAAAGCGAATGCAATAGATGAGGTTGGAGGAGATGCAGGTGAACCTCTGCCTCACCTGAAAAGACTGCTTTTGTCCTTGGATGGAGTCGAGGGGGGAGGTAAGCTGACATGTGTATCATTTCCTGCGGTTGCAAGGGAAAGCACCAGGGGAGGGGGTGGTTTGGGTGTGAAGGGATGAATTGACTGCCCCCCCCCTGAGTTATTTGCACCCCCTGCACACACCCCCCATTGCCTTGAAAAGGCAGTGAACACCCCCCTCCCACTACCCCCCCTCCCACTACCCCCCCTCCCACTACCCCCCCTCCTCTCTGCCCCCCTCCTCTCTGCCCCCTCCTCTCTGCCCCCTCCTCTCTGCCCCCTCCTCTCTGCCCCCTCCTCTCTGCCCCCTCCTCTCTGCCCCCTCCTCTCTGCCCCCTCCTCTCTGCCCCCTCCTCTCTGCCCCCTCCTCTCTGCCCCCTCCTCTCTGGTCCCCCTCCTCTCCGGTCCCCCTCCTCTCCGGTCCCCCTCCTCTCCGGTCCCCCTCCTCTCCGCCCCCCCTCCTCTCCGCCCCCCCTCCTCTCCGCCCCCCCTCCTCTCCGCCCCCCCTCCTCTCCGCCCCCCCTCCTCTCCGCCCCCCCTCTCCGCCCCCCCTCTCCGCCCCCCCTCTCCGCCCCCCCTCTCTGCCCCCCCTCTCTGCCCCCCCTCTCTGCCCCCCCTCTCTGCCCCCCCTCTCTGCCCCCCCTCTCTGCCCCCCCTCTCTGCCCCCCCTCTCTGCCACCCCTCTCTGCCACCCCTCTCTGCCCCCCCTCTCTGCCCCCCCTCTCTGCCCCCCCTCTCTGCCCCCCCTCTCTGCCCCCCCTCTCTGCCCCCCCTCTCTGCCCCCCCCTCTCTGCCCCCCCTTCCTCT
Source organism: Raja brachyura (assembly GCA_963514005.1). The sequence continues at coordinate 30,381 of CAUPSL010000545.1, forward strand.
CTGCCCCCCCTTCCTCTCCGCCCCCCCTTCCTCTCCGCCCCCCCTTCCTCTCCGCCCCCCCTTCCTCTCCGCCCCCCCTCCTCTCCGCCCCCCCTCCTCTCCGCCCCCCTTCCTCTCCGCCCCCCTTCCTCTCCGCCCCCCTTCCTCTCCGCCCCCCTTCCTCTCCGCCCCCCTTCCTCTCCGCCCCCCTTCCTCTCCGCCCCCCCTCCTCTCCGCCCCCCCTCCTCTCCGCCCCCCCTCCTCTCCGCCCCCCCTCCTCTCCGCCCCCCCTCCTCTCCGCCCCCCCTCCTCTCCGCCCCCCCTCCTCTCCGCCCCCCCTCCTCTCCGCCCCACCTCCTCTCCGCCCCCCCTCCTCTCCGCCCCCCCTCCTCTCCGCCCCCCCTCCTCTCCGCCCCCCCTCCTCTCCGCCCCCCCTCCTCTCCGCCCCCCCTCCTCTCCGCCCCCCCTCCTCTCCGCCCCCCCTCCTCTCCGCCCCCCCTCCTCTCCGCCCCCCCTCCTCTCCGCCCCCCCTCCTCTCCGCCCCCCCTCCTCTCCGCCCCACCTCCTCTCCGCCCCACCTCCTCTCCGCCCCCCCTCCTCTCCGCCCCCCCTCCTCTCCGCCCCCCCTCCTCTCCGCCCCCCCTCCTCTCCGCCCCCCCTCCTCTCCGCCCCCCCTCCTCTCCGCCCCCCCTCCTCTCCGCCCCCCCTCCTCTCCGCCCCCCCTCCTCTCCGCCCCCCCTCCTCTCCGCCCCCCCTCCTCTCCGCCCCCCCTCCTCTCCGCCCCCCCTCTCCTCTCCGCCCCCCTCCTCCTCTCCGCCCCCCTCCTCCTCTCCGCCCCCCTCCTCCTCTCCGCCCCCCTCCTCCTCTCCGCCCCCCTCCTCCTCTCCGCCCCCCTCCTCCTCTCCGCCCCCCTCCTCCTCTCCGCCCCCCTCCTCCTCTCCGCCCCCCCTCCTCTCCGCCCCCCCTCCTCTCCGCCCCCCCTCCTCTCCGCCCCCCCTCCTCTCCGCCCCCCCTCCTCTCCGCCCCCCCTCCTCTCCGCCCCCCCTCCTCTCCGCCCCCCCTCCTCTCCGCCCCCCCTCCTCTCCGCCCCCCCTCCTCTCCGCCCCCCTCCTCTCCGCCCCCCTCCTCTCCGCCCCCCTCCTCTCCGCCCCCCTCCTCTCCGCCCCCCTCCTCTCCGCCCCCCTCCTCTCCGCCCCCCTCCTCTCCGCCCCCCTCCTCTCCGCCCCCCCTCTCCGCCCCCCCTCTCCGCCCCCCCTCTCCGCCCCCCCTCTCCGCCCCCCCTCTCTGCCCCCCCTCTCTGCCCCCCCTCTCTGCCCCCCCTCTCTGCCCCCCCTCTCTGCCCCCCCTCTCTGCCCCCCCTCTCTGCCCCCCCTCTCTGCCCCCCCTCTCTGCCCCCCCTCTCTGCCCCCCCTCTCTGCCCCCCCTCTCTGCCCCCCCTCTCTGCCCCCCCTCTCTGCCCCCCCTCTCTGCCCCCCCTCTCTGCCCCCCCCTCTCTGCCCCCCCTCTCTGCCCCCCCTCTCTGCCCCCCCTTCCTCTCTGCCCCCCCTTCCTCTCTGCCCCCCCTTCCTCTCTGCCCCCCCTTCCTCTCTGCCCCCCTTCCTCTCTGCCCCCCCCTCCTCTCTGCACCCCCCTCCTCTCTGCCCCCCCCTCCTCTCTGCCCCCCCTTCCTCTCTGCCCCCCCTTCCTCTCTGCCCCCCCTTCCTCTCTGCCCCCCCTTCCTCTCTGCCCCCCCTTCCTCTCTGCCCCCCATTCCTCTCTGCCCCCCATTCCTCTCTGCCCCCCTTCCTCTCTGCCCCCCCTTCCTCTCTGCCCCCCCTTCCTCTCTGCCCCCCTTCCTCTCCGCCCCCCCTTCCTCTCCGCCCCCCCTTCCTCTCCGCCCCCCTTCCTCTCCGCCCCCCCTCCTCTCCGCCCCCCCTCCTCTCCGCCCCCCCTCCTCTCCGCCCCCCCTCCTCTCCGCCCCCCCTCCTCTCCGCCCCCCTCCTCTCCGCCCCCCTCCTCTCCGCCCCCCTCCTCTCCGCCCCCCTCCTCTCCGCCCCCCTCCTCTCCGCCCCCCTCCTCTCCGCCCCCCCTCCTCTCCGCCGCCCCTCCTCTCCGCCGCCCCTCCTCTCCGCCCCCCTCCTCTCCGCCCCCCCTCCTCTCCGCCCCCCCTCCTCTCCGCCCCCCCTCCTCTCCGCCCCCCCTCCTCTCCGCCCCCCCTCCTCTCCGCCCCCCCTCCTCTCCGCCCCCCCTCCTCTCTGCCCCCCCTCCTCTCTGCCCCCCCTCCTCTCTGCCCCCCCTCCTCTCTGCCCCCCCTCCTCTCGGCCCCCCCTCCTCTCGGCCCCCCCTCCTCTCCGCCCCCCCTCCTCTCCGCCCCCCCTCCTCTCCGCCCCCCCTCCTCTCCGCCCCCCCTCCTCTCCGCCCCCCCTCCTCTCCGCCCCCCCTCCTCTCCGCCCCCCCCTCCTCTCCGCCCCCCCCTCCTCTCCGCCCCCCCCTCCTCTCCGCCCCCCCCTCCTCTCCGCCCCCCCCTCCTCTCCGCCCCCCCCTCCTCTCCGCCCCCCCCCTCCTCTCCGCCCCCCCCTCCTCTCCGCCCCCCTCCTCCTCTCCGCCCCCCTCCTCCTCTCCGCCCCCCTCCTCCTCTCCGCCCCCCTCCTCCTCTCCGCCCCCCTCCTCCTCTCCGCCCCCCTCCTCCTCTCCGCCCCCCTCCTCCTCTCCGCCCCCCTCCTCCTCTCCGCCCCCCTCCTCCTCTCCGCCCCCCTCCTCCTCTCCGCCCCCCTCCTCCTCTCCGCCCCCCTCCTCCTCTCCGCCCCCCTCCTCCTCTCCGCCCCCCCTCTTCTCCGCCCCCCCTCTTCTCCGCCCCCCCTCTTCTCCGCCCCCCCTCTTCTCCGCCCCCCCTCTTCTCCGCCCCCCCTCTTCTCCGCCCCCCCTCTTCTCCGCCCCCCCTCTTCTCCGCCCCCCCTCTTCTCCGCCCCCCCTCTTCTCCGCCCCCCCTCTTCTCCGCCCCCCCTCTTCTCCGCCCCCCCTCTTCTCCGCCCCCCCTCTTCTCCGCCCCCCCTCTTCTCCGCCCCCCCTCTTCTCCCCCCCCCTCTTCTCCCCCCCCCTCTTCTCCCCCCCCCTTCTCCGCCCCCCTTCTCCGCCCCCCCTCTTCTCCGCCCCCCCTCTTCTCCGCCCCCCCTCTTCTCCGCCCCCCCTCTTCTCCGCCCCCCCTCTTCTCCGCCCCCCTCCTCTCTGCCCCCCCCTCCTCTCTGCCCCCCCTCCTCTCTGCCCCCCCTCCTCTCTGCCCCCCCTCCTCTCTGCCCCCCCTCCTCTCTGCCCCCTCCTCTCTGCCCCCTCCTCTCTGCCCCCTCCTCTCTGCCCCCTCCTCTCTGCCCCCTCCTCTCTGCCCCCTCCTCTCTGCCCCCTCCTCTCTGCCCCCTCCTCTCTGCCCCCTCCTCTCTGCCCCCTCCTCTCTGCCCCCTCCTCTCTGCCCCCTCCTCTCCGGTCCCCCTCCTCTCCGGTCCCCCTCCTCTCCGGTCCCCCTCCTCTCCGGTCCCCCTCCTCTCCGCCCCCCCTCCTCTCCGCCCCCCCTCCTCTCCGCCCCCCCTCCTCTCCGCCCCCCCTCCTCTCCGCCCCCCCTCCTCTCCGCCCCCCCTCCTCTCCGCCCCCCCTCTCCGCCCCCCCTCTCCGCCCCCCCTCTCCGCCCCCCCTCTCCGCCCCCCCTCTCCGCCCCCCCTCTCCGCCCCCCCTCTCCGCCCCCCCTCTCCGCCCCCCCTCTCCGCCCCCCCTCTCTGCCCCCCCTCTCTGCCCCCCCTCTCTGCCCCCCCTCTCTGCCCCCCCTCTCTGCCCCCCCTCTCTGCCCCCCCTCTCTGCCCCCCCTCTCTGCCCCCCCTCTCTGCCCCCCCTCTCTGCCCCCCCCTCTCTGCCCCCCCCTCTCTGCCCCCCCTCTCTGCCCCCCCTTCCTCTCTGCCCCCCCTTCCTCTCTGCCCCCCCTTCCTCTCTGCCCCCCCTTCCTCTCTGCCCCCCTTCCTCTCTGCCCCCCTTCCTCTCTGCCCCCCCCTCCTCTCTGCCCCCCCCTCCTCTCTGCCCCCCCCTCCTCTCTGCCCCCCCCTCCTCTCTGCCCCCCCCTCCTCTCTGCCCCCCCTCCTCTCTGCCCCCCCTTCCTCTCTGCCCCCCCTTCCTCTCTGCCCCCCCTTCCTCTCTGCCCCCCCTTCCTCTCTGCCCCCCCTTCCTCTCTGCCCCCCTTCCTCTCTGCCCCCCTTCCTCTCTGCCCCCCATTCCTCTCTGCCCCCCTTCCTCTCTGCCCCCCCTTCCTCTCTGCCCCCCCTTCCTCTCTGCCCCCCCTTCCTCTCTGCCCCCCCTTCCTCTCTGCCCCCCCTTCCTCTCTGCCCCCCCTTCCTCTCTGCCCCCCCTTCCTCTCTGCCCCCCTTCCTCTCCGCCCCCCTTCCTCTCCGCCCCCCCTCCTCTCCGCCCCCCCTCCTCTCCGCCCCCCCCTCCTCTCCGCCCCCCCTCCTCTCCGCCCCCCCCTCCTCTCCGCCCCCCCTCCTCTCCGCCCCACCTCCTCTCCGCCCCACCTCCTCTCCGCCCCCCCTCCTCTCCGCCCCCCCCTCCTCTCCGCCCCCCCTCCTCTCTGCCCCCCCTCCTCTCTGCCCCCCCTCCTCTCTGCCCCCCCTCCCTCTGCCCCCCCTCCTCTCTGCCCCCCCTCCTCTCTGCCCCCCCTCCTCTCTGCCCCGCCTCCTCTCTGCCCCCCCTCCTCTCTGCCCCCCCTCCTCTCTGCCCCACCTCCTCTCCGCCCCACCTCCTCTCCGCCCCACCTCCTCTCCGCCCCACCTCCTCTCCGCCCCCCCTCCTCTCCGCCCCCCCTCCTCTCCGCCCCCCCTCCTCTCCGCCCCCCCTCCTCTCCGCCCCCCCTCCTCTCCGCCCCCCCTCCTCTCCGCCCCCCCTCCTCTCCGCCCCCCCTCCTCTCCGCCCCCCCTCCTCTCCGCCCCCCCTCCTCTCCGCCCCCCCTCCTCTCCGCCCCCCCTCCTCTCCGCCCCCCCTCCTCTCCGCCCCCCCTCCTCTCCGCCCCCCTCCTCCTCTCCGCCCCCCTCCTCCTCTCCGCCCCCCTCCTCCTCTCCGCCCCCCTCCTCCTCTCCGCCCCCCTCCTCCTCTCCGCCCCCCTCCTCCTCTCCGCCCCCCTCCTCCTCTCCGCCCCCCTCCTCCTCTCCGCCCCCCTCCTCCTCTCCGCCCCCCTCCTCCTCTCCGCCCCCCTCCTCCTCTCCGCCCCCCTCCTCCTCTCCGCCCCCCCTCCTCTCCGCCCCCCCCTCCTCTCCGCCCCCCCTCCTCTCCGCCCCCCCTCCTCTCCGCCCCCCCTCCTCTCCGCCCCCCCTCCTCTCCGCCCCCCTCCTCTCCGCCCCCCTCCTCTCCGCCCCCCTCCTCTCCGCCCCCCTCCTCTCCGCCCCCCTCCTCTCCGCCCCCCTCCTCTCCGCCCCCCTCCTCTCCGCCCCCCCTCCTCTCCGCCCCCCCTCCTCTCCGCCCCCCCTCCTCTCCGCCCCCCCTCCTCTCCGCCCCCCCTCCTCTCCGCCCCCCTCCTCTCCGCCCCCCTCCTCTCCGCCCCCCTCCTCTCCGCCCCCCCTCCTCTCCGCCCCCCCTCCTCTCCGCCCCCTCCTCTCCGCCCCCCTCCTCTCCGCCCCCCTCCTCTCCGCCCCCCCTCCTCTCCGCCCCCCCTCCTCTCCGCCCCCCCTCCTCTCCGCCCCCCCTCCTCTCCGCCCCCCCTCCTCTCCGCCCCCCCTCCTCTCCGCCCCCCCTCCTCTCCGCCCCCCCTCCTCTCCGCCCCCCCTCCTCTCTGCCCCCCCTCCTCTCTGCCCCCCCTCCTCTCTGCCCCCCCTCCTCTCTGCCCCCCCTCCTCTCCGCCCCCCCTCCTCTCCGCCCCCCCTCCTCTCCGCCCCCCCTCCTCTCCGCCCCCCCCTCCTCTCCGCCCCCCCCTCCTCTCCGCCCCCCCCTCCTCTCCGCCCCCCCCTCCTCTCCGCCCCCCCCTCCTCTCCGCCCCCCCCTCCTCTCCGCCCCCCCCCTCCTCTCCGCCCCCCCCCTCCTCTCCGCCCCCCTCCTCCGCTCCGCCCCCCTCCTCCTCTCCGCCCCCCTCCTCCTCTCCGCCCCCCTCCTCCTCTCCGCCCCCCTCCTCCTCTCCGCCCCCCTCCTCCTCTCCGCCCCCCTCCTCCTCTCCGCCCCCCTCCTCCTCTCCGCCCCCCTCCTCCTCTCCGCCCCCCTCCTCCTCTCCGCCCCCCTCCTCCTCTCCGCCCCCCTCCTCCTCTCCGCCCCCCTCCTCCTCTCCGCCCCCCTCCTCCTCTCCGCCCCCCTCCTCCTCTCCGCCCCCCCTCTTCTCCGCCCCCCCTCTTCTCCGCCCCCCCTCTTCTCCGCCCCCCCTCTTCTCCGCCCCCCCTCTTCTCCGCCCCCCCTCTTCTCCGCCCCCCCTCTTCTCCGCCCCCCCTCTTCTCCGCCCCCCCTCTTCTCCGCCCCCCCTCTTCTCCGCCCCCCCTCTTCTCCGCCCCCCCTCTTCTCCGCCCCCCCTCTTCTCCGCCCCCCCTCTTCTCCGCCCCCCCTCTTCTCCGCCCCCCCTCTTCTCCCCCCCCCTCTTCTCCCCCCCCCTCTTCTCCCCCCCCCTCTTCTCCGCCCCCCCTCTTCTCCGCCCCCCCTCTTCTCCGCCCCCCCTCTTCTCCGCCCCCCCTCTTCTCCGCCCCCCCTCTTCTCCGCCCCCCTCCTCTCTGCCCCCCCCTCCTCTCTGCCCCCCCTCCTCTCTGCCCCCCCTCCTCTCTGCCCCCCCTCCTCTCTGCCCCCCCTCCTCTCTGCCCCCCCTCCTCTCTGCCCCCCCTCCTCTCTGCCCCCCCTCCTCTCTGCCCCCCCTCCTCTCTGCCCCCCCTCCTCTCTGCCCCCCCTCCTCTCTGCCCCCCTCCTCTCTGCCCCCCCCTCCTCTCTGCCCCCCCCTCCTCTCTGCCCCCCCCTCCTCTCTGCCCCCCCTCCTCTCTGCCCCCCTCCTCTCTGCCCCCCTCCTCTCTGCCCCCCTCCTCTCTGCCCCCCTCCTCTCTGCCCCCCTCCTCTCTGCCCCCCTCCTCTCTGCCCCCCTCCTCTCTGCCCCCCTCCTCTCTGCCCCCCTCCTCTCTGCCCCCTCCTCTCTGCCCCCTCCTCTCTGCCCCCTCCTCTCTGCCCCCTCCTCTCTGCCCCCCCTCCTCTCTGCCCCCCCTCCTCTCTGCCCCCCCTCCTCTCTGCCCCCCCTCCTCTCTGCCCCCCCTCCTCTCTGCCCCCCCTCCTCTCTGCCCCCCCTCCTCTCTGCCCCCCTCCTCTCTGCCCCCCTCCTCTCTGCCCCCCCTCCTCTCTGCCCCCCCTCCTCTCTGCCCCCCCTCCTCTCTGCCCCCCCTCCTCTCTGCCCCCCCTCCTCTCTGCCCCCCCTCCTCTCTGCCCCCCCTCCTCTCTGCCCCCCTCCTCTCTGCCCCCCCTCCTCTCTGCCCCCCTCCTCTCTGCCCCCCCTCCTCTCTGCCCCCCCTTCCTCTCTGCCCCCCCTCCTCTCTGCCCCCCCTCCTCTCTGCCCCCCCTCCTCTCTGCCCCCCCTCCTCTCTGCCCCCCCTCCTCTCTGCCCCCCCTCCTCTCTGCCCCCCCTCCTCTCTGCCCCCCCTCCTCTCTGCCCCCCCTCCTCTCTGCCCCCCCTCCTCTCTGCCCCCCCTCCTCTCTGCCCCCCCTCCTCTCTGCCCCCCCTCCTCTCTGCCCCCCCCTCCTCTCTGCCCCCCCCCTCCTCTCTGCCCCCCCCCTCCTCTCTGCCCCCCCTCCTCTCTGCCCCCCCACCTCTCTGCCCCCCCACCTCTCTGCCCCCCCCTCTCTGCCCCCACCTCTCTGCCCCCCCCCTCTCTGCCCCCCCCCTCTCTGCCCCCCCCTCCTCTCTGCCCCCCTCCTCCTCTCTGCCCCCCTCCTCCTCTCTGCCCCCCTCCTCCTCTCTGCCCCCCTCCTCCTCTCTGCCCCCCTCCTCCTCTCTGCCCCCCTCCTCCTCTCTGCCCCCCTCCTCCTCTCTGCCCCCCTCCTCCTCTCTGCCCCCCTCCTCCTCTCTGCCCCCCTCCTCCTCTCTGCCCCCCTCCTCCTCTCTGCCCCCCTCCTCCTCTCTGCCCCCCTCCTCCTCTCTGCCCCCCTCCTCCTCTCTGCCCCCCTCCTCCTCTCTGCCCCCCTCCTCCTCTCTGCCCCCCTCCTCCTCTCTGCCCCCCTCCTCCTCTCTGCCCCCCTCCTCCTCTCTGCCCCCCTCCTCCTCTCTGCCCCCCTCCTCCTCTCTGCCCCCCTCCTCCTCTCTGCCCCCCTCCTCCTCTCTGCCCCCCTCCTCCTCTCTGCCCCCCTCCTCCTCTCTGCCCCCCTCCTCCTCTCTGCCCCCCTCCTCCTCTCTGCCCCCCTCCTCCTCTCTGCCCCCCTCCTCCTCTCTGCCCCCCTCCTCCTCTCTGCCCCCCTCCTCCTCTCTGCCCCCCCTCCTCCTCTCTGCCCCCCTCCTCCTCTCTGCCCCCCTCCTCCTCTCTGCCCCCCTCCTCCTCTCTGCCCCCCTCCTCCTCTCTGCCCCCCTCCTCCTCTCTGCCCCCCTCCTCCTCTCTGCCCCCCTCCTCCTCTCTGCCCCCCTCCTCCTCTCTGCCCCCCTCCTCCTCTCTGCCCCCCTCCTCCTCTCTGCCCCCCTCCTCCTCTCTGCCCCCCTCCTCCTCTCTGCCCCCCTCCTCCTCTCTGCCCCCCTCCTCCTCTCTGCCCCCCTCCTCCTCTCTGCCCCCCTCCTCCTCTCTGCCCCCCTCCTCCTCTCTGCCCCCCTCCTCCTCTCTGCCCCCCTCCTCCTCTCTGCCCCCCTCCTCCTCTCTGCCCCCCTCCTCCTCTCTGCCCCCCTCCTCCTCTCTGCCCCCCTCCTCCTCTCTGCCCCCCTCCTCCTCTCTGCCCCCCTCCTCCTCTCTGCCCCCCTCCTCCTCTCTGCCCCCCTCCTCCTCTCTGCCCCCCTCCTCCTCTCTGCCCCCCTCCTCCTCTCTGCCCCCCTCCTCCTCTCTGCCCCCCTCCTCCTCTCTGCCCCCTCCTCCTCCTCTCTGCCCCCCTCCTCCTCTTGCCCCCCTCCTCCTCTCTGCCCCCCTCCTCCTCTCTGCCCCCCTCCTCCTCTCTGCCCCCCTCCTCCTCTCTGCCCCCCTCCTCCTCTCTGCCCCCCTCCTCCTCTCTGCCCCCCTCCTCCTCTCTGCCCCCCTCCTCCTCTCTGCCCCCCTCCCCTCTCTGCCCCCCCTCCTCCTCTCTGCCCCCCTCCTCCTCTCTGCCCCCCTCCTCCTCTCTGCCCCCCTCCTCCTCTCTGCCCCCCCTCCTCCTCTCTGCCCCCCTCCTCCTCTCTGCCCCCCCTCCTCTCTGCCCCCCTCTCTGCCCCCCCCCCTCTGCCCCCCCTCTCTGCCCCCCCCTCTCTGCCCCCCCCTCACTGCCCCCCCCCTCACTGCCCCCCCCCTCACTGCCCCCCCCCCTCTCTGCCCCCCTTCCTCTCTGCCCCCCCTTCCTCTCTGCCCCCCCTTCCTCTCTGCCCCCCCTTCCTCTCTGCCCCCCCTTCCTCTCTGCCCCCCCTTCCTCTCTGCCCCCCCTTCCTCTCTGCCCCCCCTTCCTCTCTGCCCCCCCTTCCTCTCTGCCCCCCCTTCCTCTCTGCCCCCCCTTCCTCTCTGCCCCCCCCTTCCTCTCTGCCCCCCCTTCCTCTCTGCCCCCCCTTCCTCTCTGCCCCCCCTTCCTCTCTGCCCCCCCTTCCTCTCTGCCCCCCCTTCCTCTCTGCCCCCCCTTCCTCTCCGCCCCCCCTTCCTCTCCGCCCCCCCTTCCTCTCCGCCCCCCTTCCTCTCCGCCCCCCCTTCCTCTCCGCCCCCCTTCCTCTCCGCCCCCCCTTCCTCTCCGCCCCCCCCTTCCTCTCCGCCCCCCCTTCCTCTCCGCCCCCCCTTCCTCTCCGCCCCCCCTTCCTCTCCGCCCCCCCTTCCTCTCCGCCCCCCCTTCCTCTCCGCCCCCCCTTCCTCTCCGCCCCCCCCTTCCCCTCTCCGCCCCCCCTTCCTCTCCGCCCCCCCTTCCTCTCCGCCCCCCCTTCCTCTCCGCCCCCCCTTCCTCTCCGCCCCCCCTTCCTCTCCGCCCCCCCTTCCTCTCCGCCCCCCCTTCCTCTCCGCCCCCCCCCCCCCCCCCCCTCCTCCCCCCCCCTCCTCCGCCCCCCCCCCCCCCCCCCTCCCTCCGCCCCCCCTCCTCTCCGCCCCCCCCCCCCCCCCCCCTTCCTCTCCGCCCCCCCTTCCTCTCCGCCCCCCCTTCCTCTCCGCCCCCCCTTCCTCTCCGCCCCCCCTTCCTCTCCGCCCCCCCCTTCCTCTCCGCCCCCCCTTCCTCTCCGCCCCCCCCTTCCTCTCCGCCCCCCCTTCCTCTCCGCCCCCCCTTCCTCTCCGCCCCCCCTTCCTCTCCGCCCCCCCTTCCTCTCCGCCCCCCCTTCCTCTCCGCCCCCCCTTCCTCTCCGCCCCCCCTTCCTCTCCGCCCCCCCCTTCCTCTCCGCCCCCCCTTCCTCTCCGCCCCCCCTTCCTCTCCGCCCCCCCTTCCTCTCCGCCCCCCCTTCCTCTCCGCCCCCCCCTTCCTCTCCGCCCCCCCCTTCCTCTCCGCCCCCCCCTTCCTCTCCGCCCCCCCTTCCTCTCCGCCCCCCCCTTCCTCTCCGCCCCCCCCTTCCTCTCCGCCCCCCCTTCCTCTCCGCCCCCCCTTCCTCTCCGCCCCCCCTTCCTCTCCGCCCCCCCTTCCTCTCCGCCCCCCCCTTCCTCTCCGCCCCCCCCTTCCTCTCCGCCCCCCCTTCCTCTCCGCCCCCCCTTCCTCTCCGCCCCCCCTTCCTCTCCGCCCCCCCCTTCCTCTCCGCCCCCCCTTCCTCTCCGCCCCCCCCTTCCTCTCCGCCCCCCCTTCCTCTCCGCCCCCCCTTCCTCTCCGCCCCCCCCTTCCTCTCCGCCCCCCCCTTCCTCTCCGCCCCCCCCCTTCCTCTCCGCCCCCCCCTTCCTCTCCGCCCCCCCCTTCCTCTCCTGCCCCCCCCTTCCTCTCTGCCCCCCCCTTCCTCTCTGCCCCCCCCTTCCTCTCTGCCCCCCCCTTCCTCTCTGCCCCCCCCTTCCTCTCTGCCCCCCCCCTTCCTCTCTGCCCCCCCCTTCCTCTCTGCCCCCCCCTTCCTCTCTGCCCCCCCCTTCCTCTCTGCCCCCCCCTTCCTCTCTGCCCCCCCCTTCCTCTCTGCCCCCCCCTTCCTCTCTGCCCCCCCCTTCCTCTCTGCCCCCCCCTTCCTCTCTGCCCCCCCCTTCCTCTCTGCCCCCCCCCTTCCTCTCTGCCCCCCCTTCCTCTCTGCCCCCCCCTTCCTCTCTGCCCCCCTTCCTCTCTGCCCCCCTTCCTCTCTGCCCCCCTCCCTCT
>CAUPSL010000546.1:0-45106 GCA_963514005.1 Raja brachyura
GAGGGGAAGAGAGAGAGAGGGGGGAGAGAGATTGGGAAGAAAGGGGGGTGGGGAGAGGGGGAGGGAGAGGGAAAGAGAGAGAGACAAAAGGTGACAGGGGAAAGAGGGGAGAGGAAGTTGGTGGAAACAGGAGCCAGAGAGGGGTGGGAATGGGAGGGAACAGAGATGGGAGAGAAAGGGGAGTGTCTTGCGTTTAGTTTCATTGTTGCCACAGGTGTCAAAGTACAAGGATAAAAGGGTGAGAGAGACGGGGAGGGGAGAGTGGGGGTGAGAGAGACGGGGAGAGAGGGGGGGGGGAGAGATGGAGAAGAGAGAGGAGGGGAGGGATAGAGTGGGGGGGGGGGGGAGAGAGGCGGATGAGGCAGAGATCGGGTCGTGTGAGAGGGGAAAGAGGGAAGGGATAGGGGGTGAGAGGGGGAGCGGAGGGGATAGAGAGTCGGAGTGGGAGAGAGAGAGGGACACACACAGGAGAATGAGAGAGGGGGAAGAGAGAAAGAGAGGAAGAGTGGAGAGAGAGAGAGAAAAGAAGACAAGAGAGGGGGAGAGAGGTAAGAGAGAGAGAGGGGCAGCGAAAGTAGGTGGAGAGGGAGGGGGGATGAGTCAATATCGATCTTTTAATCCTACATATTCTGTTAGAATTAAATGCACCAATCGTTAAAGGTACGGTGAGTTTAACGGAGAACGAGGTTCTGCGGAGATCGTATTTTGCACTGATAACTCCACACCAACATGAATCGATTTTTAAAATCAGCCATTTCCCTCTCCCTCTCCCTACCCCCCTATCATCCCACCCCCCCCCTTGTCTCTCTCCCCGCTCTCTCTCTCGCCCCTCTCTCCCCCTCTCGCCCGCTCCCTCTCTCCCCCTCTGCCCATCGTCTGTCCCTCCCCTCACTCAACTCTCTCCGAGTCCATCTCCCCTTTTTTCTGCCCCCCGTCTCCCTCTCTCGCTGCCCCTCTCTCTCCCCCCTCTGCCCACCTCTCTCCTCTCTCTCCCTCTACCCCACTCTCCTCTCTCCCCCCCCTCTTCCCCTCCCCTACCTCTCTATCCTTCCCACCACTTTCCCAAATCTCCCTCTTCCCCAACGCTCTCGCTCCCCCCCCCCAGCTTTAACCAATCTCTCTCTCTCTCTGTACCCTCTCTCTACCTCCAATGTCTGCCCCCTCCCTCCCTCCCTCTCGCACCCCCTCCCCCCTCCTCTCTGTCCCCCCACTCTCACCACATTTTCGGCGACTCCTCTCTATTCCTAGTCCGGACGGCGATCTTTCTCTCTGCTGCCCCTTTGAGCTGGTTGTGGGTACATGTACAGTCCACAGCTCCCCCCTCCCTTTCCTCCCTTTCCTTCCATTCCCCGCCCTCCTTCCCTCCCACTCCCCTCCCCGACTCGCCCCTGTGGCAGTGACAGCAGAGGGGAGGTGAATGGAGAAGGGGGGGGGGGGAGTTCGGGCAGGGGGGGGGGGGGTGAGGGTGAGGGAGGGGAGGGGAAGGGGGGGGAAGGGATGAAACTTACAAAATTCTTAAGGGGTTGGACAAGCTAGATGCTGGAAGATTGTTCCCGATGTTGGGGGAGTCCAGAACAAGGGGTCACAGTCTAAGGATAAGGGGGAATTCCTTTAGGACCGAGATGAGGAAAACATGTTTCACACAGAGAGTGGTGAGTCTCTGGAACTCTCTGCCACAGAAGGTAGTTGAGGCCAGTTCATTGGCTATATTTAAGAGGGCGTTAGATGTGGCTAAAGGGATCAGGGGGTATGGAGAGAAGGCAGGTACAGGATACTGAGTTGGATGATCAGCCATGATCATATTGAATGGCGGTGCGGGCTCGAAGGGCCGAATGGCCTCTACTCCTGCACCTATTTTTCTATGTTTCTATGATGGGTTATAGGTTGATTGGTTGCGGTTAATTGTCCCTCGTGGGTGGAAAGGTAGTGCATTGTGTGATCGCTGGTCGACGCAAACTCGGGGGGCAGGAACACACAAACTACACACAGATCGCACACAAACTACACAGAAATTATACAAAAATCACATCAATTTACACACAAACTACACTGCAGGAGGGGGGGAGGCGGGAGCACGGCAGTGCGTGAGGGGTGGGGGAGAAGAGAGAGCTGAGAAATCTTGGATAGACCCGATATAAGAATTTAACGCTGCCTCGTTTGTTTACAGTGGACCAAAGTTTACCCAATTGCTGGGAAACTAAACAGGTTTACACAATGGACGTTCTGCAAATAAAGCCACGGCACAGTTCGAGAGTCTAATTTAGGGCGTTCGATTAATCTGTCGTAGACATTTGTACGTTGTCAGATGTTATTGATTGGAATCACAATTAGTAAACACATACTCGAAGATTCAAACTGTACCAGAGAGGGTGCAGAGACAGGGAGAGGGGTGGAGGGCCTTGAGGGGTAGGCTGTGGAGAGGATGTTTCCACTCGTGTGAGGGTCTAGAACCAGAGGGCACACCCTCGGAGTAAAAGGACATACCTTTGGAAAGGAGACAAGGAGGATTTTTGTTATCCCGCACTTTGCCTTGTGCCATCCAGCCAACCTGCTATCCATGCTAGTATCTGCCCTTTGATACCGCGGTCTGTAACAGCTTCCCAATCCTCTGGTTTTCTACTAATCCTTGCCATCTTATACGCCTTTTCTTTTAGTTTTAAACTGTCCTTGGTGGAGTAGACTTGATGGGCCGAAGAGCCTAATTCTGCTCCTAGCCCTTATGACATTATGACATGACCTTATGACTAGGACTGTACATCTCGACGTCTCGGACTCTTTACATCTCGATATCTCTTCATCTCTGCACACAGTGACAGTTACGAATGACACAGGAAACACTAAACATTAATAATGATAAAACATTAATGATAAAACACCATTGGTCAAGCATGTGAACCAACAAAATACCAGAGCAAAGGGCGGCTACAGATTCTTGGCTGTTGAGTAGAGCAACTACTCGTGGATAAAAACTGTTTTTATGTCTGGCTGTGGCAGCTTTGACAGTCCGGAGTCGCCTTCCAGAGGGAAGTGATTCAAAGAGTTTGTGGCCAGGGTGAGAGGGGTCAGAGATGATCTTGCCCGCTCGCTTCCTGGCCCTTGCAGTGTACAGTTCATCAATGGAGGGAAGGTTGCAGCCAATAACCTTCTCTGCTGATCGGACGATTCGCTGCAGCCTCCGGGTGTCGTGCTTGGTGGCTGAGCCAAACCAGACCATGATGGAGAAGGCGAGGACAGGCTCTATGATGGCCGTGTAGAATTGGACCATCGTTGCCTGTGGCAGATTGTGCTTCCTCAGCTGCCGTAGGAAGTACATCCTCTGTTGTGCCTTTTTGACTGTGGAGTCGATGGTAGCCCCCCACTTAAGGTCCTTGGAGATGATGGTTCCCAGGAACTTAAAAGACTCCACAGATGTGACTGTGGTGTTGTTGATGGTGAGTGGGGTGAGGGGAGGGGGAGCTCTCCTAAAGTCTACAATCAATTCCACTGTCTTAAGAGCATTGAGCTCCAGGTTGTTGCGATGGCACCAGGACGCCAGCTGTGACACTTCCTGTCTGTAGGCAGATTCCTCCCCATCCTGGATCAGTCCAATCAGGGTTGTGTCGTCCGCAAACTTGAGAAGCTTGACAGAGGAGTCTGTGGAGGTGCAGTCGTTGGTGTAGAGAGAGTAGAGGAGAGGGGAGAGTACGAGTAAAAGGATCTTTCGAACGAATAAAAGATCCCGCATGGCTCCAAATATTCCAAACAAACCGCCAAGGTTGCATGGTGGAAATATCCTGACTGGTTATAGCATGGCCTGGATTGGCCATTCCAAAGCACAGGAACGTAAGCGGCTGTAGTGCGTGGAGCAATCTATCCGTTCTATAACGGCCATTCCCACTTGACCTCCACACCAACGAAAACATTTGCATGATGCGCTGTTTCGAGAAGGTGGCATTTATCATCAAGGGCAACACCATCCGTGCCATGGCTTCTTCTCACTACTAGAGTTGAGTTGAGAAAGTTGGATAGAGCTCTAGGGGCTAGTGGAGTCAAGGGATATGGGGAGAAGGCAGGCACGGGTTATTGATTGGGGACGATCAGCCATGATCACAATGAATGGCGGTGCTGGCTTGAAGGGCCGAATTGCCTCCTCCTGCACCTATTTTCCATGTTTCTATGTTTCTATACTACCTAGGGTGGAAGTACAGACCCTAAAGTCGAAAACCGTATGGCTGTATGTGGTGAGTCTGTGGAATTCTCTGCCACATAAGGTAGTTGAGGCCAGTTCCTTGGCTATATTTAAGAGGGAGTTAGATGTGGCCCTTGTGGCTAAAGGGATCAGGGGGTATGGAGAGAAGGCAGGTACGGGATACTGAGTTGGATGATCAGCCATGATCATATTGAATGGTGGTGCAGGCTCGAAGGGCCGAATGGCCTACTCCTGCACCTATTGTCTATGTTTCTATAGGCAAGGGTGAGGGAGGGGGCAGGATTTGTGATGTGATCACCACCTCACATTCTCATTGTGTTTCTGACAACTCAACGCTTGGAACATTGACCGTTCGATTTGCCGTAACACCTCCCTCCTTCCCTCCCCTCCCCTCCCCTCCCTCACTCGGTGATCCTGAGCTGTCCCACACGGTTGCGCACCAATTTCACTCACTATAGGCCAGCCCAGCCCAGCCCGCATCCCTTTGTCGCCTTTTCTCCTCTAGCCATTCTCAATTATTTCACTCATCTGCTAATCAAACGCCCCTCGTCGGTATCCGCCCGTCATTTTCCGGGATTTGCACCTGTCCAGTTTACTCCCCCATTAAAACCAGTCTGAAGAAATGACCCACTCCTAAATTGTGCCCGCCCATTCCCTCCACAGACGCTGACTGGCCAGTGGTTTGCTTCGTGCTGCAGATTCCAGCCTCTGCGGTTCCATGCATCCCCATTAAAAAAAACACGAGAATGTGATCATTGAGTTCCGTTATTTATTGCTACAGATGTTCCAACAGTTTATTGTGAAAGATCCGACGTTCCCAGACGTGAAGATGGAAAACGGATGCTGCGGGAGGCACATCCTTTCATTTTCCAGGAGTGGGCCGAGGGGGCCCGCAACAGGACTTCTTGTTCAAGCAGCTATCAAGCTTCACCTCCCCATCAGCGCAGCTTTTCCGACAGGTCCCTCCTTGATATTTGCATACTTCCTCTGGTTACAAAAAAAATGTTGTTATTGCACTAGCGTCGATCTTAGACACGGATATAAGGGAGGAAAGGAAAGCTGTTCTGACAGAGTTCCGAGGGTCAAATGGCGGATTGCTATGTGTGTGTGTGTGTTTGGCCATTGAATGGGGGCGTTGGGGGGGTGTGAGCCAAATAACGAGTGACTGAGCACAACTCAAGCACTCGTAGTGCTGGAGAATTCCAATGGGCCAGGCAGCATCGACGGAGGACATGAACGAACGAAATTTTGGATCAGCAACCATCTGCAGTTTAGGAGTGTGTGTAATGTTGTATCACTTGCATTTCATTGCGCACCAAGGGAATGATTGGTATTAGTTAATTGCATTAGGTAATTGTTTTAAGTAGGAAAAATACTCCATATATGTAGGGAAATGAATCGCGTAAACAAGTGCAATGGTCATTGGGAACAAATGTGTGTGTTCACACTGGGAATGCGCTAATGGAATAAACGCTGGTGTCTCGTCTATTTACAATTTAGGAAATGTTGGAGACGTTGCAACTGGAGAGAATTAGGTTTATCCTAATGGATAGACATGAGCTTTTTGAACAAATATGGTCTCCATTCACTGATTATATGAAGGGGTAGCTGGGCTCGGCATTGAAACTCAATAAGTACCCGGTGGTAAGATCAAACGAAAATGTTTAATCTGAGATTTATATACTTGTCTCCATATATTATAATACAGAAGGACTTAATATAGGACTTAATATAATATAGAAGGACTTTTTTCACACAGAGAGTGGTGGGTCTCTGGAGCTCTCTGCCACAGAGGGTAGTTGAGGCCAGTTCATTGGCTATATTTAAGAGGGAGTTAGATGTGGCCCTTGTGGCTAAAGGGATCAGAGGGTATGGAGAGAAGGCAGGTACGGGATACTGAGTTGGATGATCAGCCATGATCACATTGAATGGCGGTGCAGGCTCGAAGGGCCGAATGGCCTACTCCAGCACCTAATTTCTATGTATTTCTATGTATAATTAGAAATTGTTCCATTCATTGATAAGATGTATACTGGTTTTTTTTTCTATAAGTATAATAATTGTTTATTAGTTATGTGTTTTCCTTTTGTTTCTAATCTTTTTCTCTTCCAATCAAAATTATAATCACACTCTTTAAATTATTCTCTATTCATTCTTTATTCTTTTTTTTCTCTTTTTCACACTATTAAAAAAATTGAGGCCCATATAACCATATAACAATTACAGCACGGAAACAGGCCCTCTCGGCCCTTCCAGTCCGTGCCGACCATTTATTTTCCCCTAGTCCCATCTACCTGCACTCAGACCATACCCCTCCATTCGCTTCCCGTCCATATACCTATCCACTTTACTTTTAAATGTTAAAATCGATCCTGCCCCCACCACTTCTGCTGGAAGCTCATTCCACACAGCCACCACTCTCTGAGTAAAGAAGTTCCCCCTCATGTTACCTCTAAACTTCTGTTCCCTTAATTCTCATGTCATGCCCTCTTGTTTGAATCTTTCCCTACCCTCAATGGGAAAAGCTTATCCACGTCAACTCTGTCTATCCCTTTCATCATTTTAAAGACCTCAATCAAGTCCCCCCTTAACCTTCTGCGCTCCAAAGAATAAAGACCTAACTTGTTCAACCTTTCTCTGTAACTTAGTTGCTGGAACCCAGGCAACATTCTAGTAAATCTCCTCTGTACTCTCTCTATTTTGTTGACATCCTTCCTATAATTAGGCGACCATATATATGGTTTGGTATATTATATATATATTTATATAATTTTGGAAAGATGTAATATGTATATCTGAAAAAAATTATCATATCATTTGTAATGCGTATGGCCTCTAATAAAATATATAAATTAAAAAAAAAGAAATGCTGGAAATAATAGTAGAGTTGCGGATTGAGAACAAGGATGCATGCGTATAGAACAGGACATAGATTCGTTCATAATTTGACAAAACTCAGCGGGTGAGGCAGCATCTATGGAGCGAAGGGAACGGGCGACGTTTCGGGGTCGACACCCTTCAGAGCTGATTTACACGTAGTGGGGTCCAACTATGGAGCTCCTTAGAAGTAGCAAAACCTAGGGGAAAAAAATTAGACTTGTCTTCATTGACAAATCAGAACTACTTGCTAGAATATGGCCTCCATTTATTGATTTTCTAAAGGGGTAAACTGGTTCAACAGGGAAGCTGGACTGAAACTTGAATCCAGGACTGGATGAATAATTACACTCTAGAATCTACGGATTTATCTCCAAAATTGTGTTATTGGGAACCTTCTTTGGGTTTTTTTTTCTCCCTCCCTTCTCTATTAGCTTGTAGCTTCACTTTTCTCTTCCCTTATTGCGTATCTTTCAAAAAGAATTATAAAAAATAGAAGCTGTGTTTATATGTAACTGGTAAACAAATAGTGCTTTGGTTATGATGTGTATATGCTTCTAATAAATATATATTTTTTAAAAAGAACTAGCAAAACGTTTATAAAGCAATAAGGAAGGCGTGAGGTGTTTGGCTCCATCCCTCGTTGGTATTCAATGTGAGCTCACGTTGGTGCAACGTTGGCTTGCACGCACTTGGAACATTATGTGCATTTCCAGTCTCCACATTGCGGGAAGCACATGGTGACACTGGAGAGTGTTCGGAAGATATTAAACACAATACTACCAGGATTGGTGAATGTTGGTTATATGGAGAAGATGACACGTGGGAAACTTGGTTTGGTTTCAAGTTCGAGTTCAAGTGCAAGTTCCCGTTCGCGCTTATTGCCACATGCACCGATTAGGGTACAGTGACATTTGAGTTGCCATACAGCCATACTAAGTGAAAAAACAACAATGCACGCACCCACATAAAATTAAATGCTTCTCATTATGTGTTCTGACATGCGCACATCTGTTAGCTTTTCACACGCATCTGGGTTCAACCATGTTACTTCCTATCCCTCCACAATCGATGATCTTAAGATAGAAACAAAGAAATTAGGTGCAGGAGTAGGCCATTCGGCCCTTCGAGCCTGCACCACCATTCAATGTGATCATGGCTCATCATCCCCAATCAGTACCCCGTTCCTGCCTTCTCTCCATACCCCCTGATCCCTTTGCAGACAAGGGCCACATCTAACTCCCTCTTAAATATAGCCGACAAACTGGCCTCAACTACCCTCTGTGGCAGAGAGTTCCAGAGGCCCACCACTCTCTGCGTGAAAAAAGTCCTTCTCATCTCGATGAGATGCGGCCTGTTTCCCATCACAGACCACAGAACAGGTCGCCACTGATCATATGCGATGGTCCGCGGTATATCTCGGGGAAACGGTTCTGCTGGTCCTGAATATGTCCTCAAATGGGGTAGGTTAGTGGGAAGCTGAAGGATTGCGCAGCTTTTAGAAGCCAACGGAAGGTAACTGAAAACGTAATAAGGGAGAAAAGATGAATTGTGAAGGTAAGCCAGACAATAATATAAACGAGGATAGCAAAAACGGTTACTAATAAACAAAGAACGGAAATAGTGGACATTGGACCCCTAGAAAATTACAATGTAGGGAAAATTACAATGTATTCGAGCACGGGAAAAAAGATTGAGTGGCAGTTGGTTGCCCGTGACGTGTGCTGCAGGGGCCAGTGCTGATCCACTAGTTTTCAAGGTATAAGTTAATGAATTCGATGGGGGACTTGATGGCTTTGTGGCCGTTTGCGGATGACATTAAGATAGGCGGTGGGGCAGGTGGTGCGGAGGGAAGCAGGGGGGATGCAGACTGACTCGGATGGAGAGTGGGCGGGGAAATGACAATGGGACTGAGCGTCGCAACATGTGCGATTATTCACTTTGGTAGAATTAATACACTCGTCGACGTATTTTCGAATAGGATTGAGAAATCCGAGGTGCAAAGGGATTTGGCAGAATTGGAGGGGGATTCCCAACATATTAATTTGCAGGTTGAAGCAGCGATGAGTAAGGGGAATGAAAGGCCACCATTAATTTCGATTGGACTACAGTTGAAAGGCACAGATGTAATATGAGGCACTGGTGAGGTCACATTAGGAATATTGTGAACAATTATCCCAGGGATGATTGGGTCATTGTATGGAGATCATTTGAAGGCTCGGTGCCTGTACTCGCTGGAGCATGGAAGAATGAGAGGGGGGAGCTCATTGAAACCGCCCGGATAATATAATGACTGGATAGAGTGGACTTGGAAATGATGTTTCCAGTAATGGGGGCGTCTGAAACCAACGCGCACGGCCTCGGAATATAGTTATGTCCATTTAAAATGACAATGATGAGGAATTTCTTTAGACAGAGGGTTGTGAGTCTGTGGAGTTTATTGCAAGGCATTGGATATTTTCAAGTCGGAGATTGATAGGGTCCTGTTTCGGAAGGGCGTCAAACACTGTGTGGCGTAGACAGGAGAATGGGATTGAGAGGGGAAATAGATCCGCCATGGTTGAAGTGCGCAGTAGACTCGATGGGCAGAATGGCCTAAGGCAGCTCTTATGTCATAGAAACATAGAAATTAATTGCAGGAGTAGGCCATTCGGCCCTTCGAGCCTGCACCGCCATTCAATATGATCATGGCTGATCATCCAACTCAGTATCCTGTACCTGCCTTCTCTCCATACCCCCTGATGGTTTTAGCCACAAGGGCCACATCTAACTCCCTCTTAAATATAGCCAATGAACTGACCTCAACTACCCTCTGTGGCAGAGAGTTCCACAGACTCACCACTCTCTGTGTGAAAAAAGACTTCCTCA
This sequence comes from Raja brachyura, assembly GCA_963514005.1. The sequence goes on from CAUPSL010000546.1 coordinate 9,935, forward strand.
TCTCGGTCTTAAAGGATTTCCCCCTTATCCTTAAGTTGTGGCCCCTTGTCCTGGACTTCACCAACATCGAGAACAATCTTCCTGCATCTAGCCTGTCCAACCCCTTAAGAATTTTGTAAGTTTCTATAAGATCCCCTCTCAATCTCCTAAATTCTAGAGAGTATAAACCGAGTCTATCCAGTCTTTCTTCATAAGACAGTCCTGACATCCCAGGAATCAGTCTGGTGAACCTTCTCTGCACTCCCTCTATGGCAATAATGTCCTTCCTCAGATTTGGAGACCAGAACTGTACGCAATACTCCAGGTGTGGTCTCACCAAGACCCCGTACAACTGAAGTAGAACCTCCCTGCTCCTATACTCAAATCCTTTTGCTATGTCTTTATCATATTATGGTTTGGTGGTTCATCTAACAACCCTCTGACAATCCCATCACAACGTTTTAAAGAAGGAACTGCAGATGCTGGAAAATCGAGGGTACACAAATTGCTGGAGAAACTCAGCGGGTGCAGCAGCATCTATCTGTCTGAAGAAGGGTTTCGGCCTGAAACGTTGCCTATTTCCTTCGCTCCATAGATGCTGCTGCACCCGCTGAGTTTCTCCAGCATTTTGTGTACCCTCCCATCACAACGTTGTTCAGACCTTGAAGATAATTCGGCTCCCGGAGAAGAGATCAGTTTTAAATCACCTCCCTGCCAATGCTGTCAGCCGAGGGATATGGGAATACATGTACGGAGACCTACCTTCGGTGAAACTATACACCCCTCCTTCTGCAAACGGCTGAGACATGAGCAATATTCCAAAAGCGATGAAAACCGTGACGAGCATCTTCTGCGGTGTTCCTCGGTCAGGATGGGACGCGGAGAAAGAAGTGTGCAATCTTGCCCGAGATGCTGCTCTATGTAGTCTGGGATGCGGTGTCGTGTGTAGTCGGAATTGGCCGGTTGATGCTAGGCGTGTGTTAGGAGACGGGGTTGAACCTGGCACTCGTCTGTGTCCGTGGTGTCGCTCGATGGATCATTCTGATGTCTGTTGTGTCCAGAATGACATAACGAGACTGCGGCTCCATCCCCAGCTGACTGGTCTGGAGGAGATCAAACTTGTTTTTTGGAACAAACTTGTGGGCCTCATGCTGTGCTATTAAAACAAAGATCGAGCTAGCTGTTGCCAAGAGTGTGCGGGCCAGTATTAAAGATAACCGAATCTACCTCCCGTCGTCTCTAAAACTGCCACAAAAGGAGATCTGTCACTGCATGTGTATCAGAAGAAAGATGTGAATCCCAACTCACCAAAACGCGTGCGTTCACGATTGGAGACAAGTTACACCGAGGGCAGTTTATCATAGACCCTACCCGAAGCAAATTGTGTCTTACTCATACTGGTTTAATTTCAGTTTTGTTGTGACGACAGTAACAAAATATGCATTTAAATATCAAACTATTAATTTCCCCCATTGACACCAAGTGTCGCCGCTGATCGAATGAGTGTTCTTGGCGCCAGCAGACTTCGTTGCTCTGTCAACTCACCATGTTCGCTCCACGGAACTCATTATTATATGTAATTCGTGAGCAACATTTCACTTCGATTGACGAGGGAGATTAACAGCAGAACCTGTTCCATCGAACGCACAGAATGTTCTGTGACCCTGTTGACATGAACTGCGTTTTCGCTTTTGTCTCTTGCGGTTCAAAGATATGTCTCTCGGAGTCCTTTGGTTTTGGAGACATTCATTGTTACTGGCATTTGTTGTCAATTTTGCCAGGCACCGTGACCATCGTCGGGAGTTCAGCAAAACAAGGGTTATTTGAGAGAGCCGAATGTGGCCATTCCTCCGAGTTACAGGGGGCCGGAGAAAAACGAGTCCACTGTGTCACACGTTATCAAAGGTAGAGCAGATCTACTCCACATATAAGTATAGAAGACCACAGACCATTTTAGATGGAGCAGAAAGGTCCTGCTCTTCTGCACCACCTTCATAGTGTAATTGACATAGACATGTAAGAACAGGCCTGACACCTGAAGGCCCAGAGTTGGACTTAACCATTTGCAGCAATCTCGTGGATTCACTGAGTCACAGGTTCATGGACCACAAAAAGAAACCCATTGGTACACATTGTCCACGTCGCCCAGACACCGCTAATATAGAACTTCAGCCCGTTGCCCTGGCCTTACCACCCCCCCCCCCCCACCCTCCTAATAAGTCATTGGGCCCAAATAGGCTAGTCTGGGTATTAAAGCTATGAGCTTCTTCTTCTGTCATGTGGCGTGCACAGCCTAAAGTTGTTGGACAACTTGTTCTATTTGATCTTCCGTTTGTGCACGTCGAGTTGATTGCATTAGTCGAAACAGGGCGGACCACGCGAAGGTTGCAATCTTCCACCCCGTCTATGAGCTGGAAGAAGTGTGCAATCTTGCCTGAGGTGCTGCTCTATGTATTCTGGGATGCGGTGTCGTGTGTAGTCGGAATTGGCCCGTTGATGTTAGGCGTGTGTTAGGAGACGGGGTTGAACCTGGCACTCGTCCGAGTACGAGTTGAGGGTACACAAAAGGCTGGAGAAATTCAGCGGGTGCAGCAGCATCTAAGGAGTGAAGGAGATAGGCGACGTTTCGGGTCGAGACCCTTCTTCGGACTGGTTAGGGATCAGGGAAACGAGACATATAGACGGTGATGTGGAGAGATAAAGACCAATGAATGAAAGATATGCAAAAAAGTATCGATGATAAAGGAAACAGGCCATTGTAAGCTGTTTGTGGTGTGAAAATGAGAAGCTAGTGCGACTTGGGTGGGGGAGAGATAGAGAGGGAATGCCAGGGCCCGAGGGCTGAGGGAGAGGTGGGAAGGGGAGGAGACAGCAAGGGTTAACAGAATTGAGAAAATTCAATGTTTAAGCCCAGAGGATGCAGACTCCCCAAGCGGAATATGAGGTGCTGTTCCTCCAACTTGCGGTGTCGAGTTGAACCTGGCACACCCCAGCTATGAGTTATATGATCAACCACAACCTTCGGCCAGTGAATACAAAGTGACATGTCAAAAAATGAACCACTTTATCGACCATTTCTACAACAACCCATTTCAATGAGAAAAGGGGGACAAGAGGCTAGTAGTAGGTATCAACTGTTAGAATGTCATATTTGTCTTTCTATATATTTGGCCATTTGGCTGAATGGGGTGACAAGCTCTCCTTAGCTGCAGCCAAACAATATATCAACATCGGATTGGATGGAAGTCCCATGCAGTAAAGATACTGTTTACAGGTTTTACGTTGCTACATAATTATAGTTTGCTGTTATAATGCAGGGATATCATGCATGATTCAGTTATAGCATTCAGTTGATCATTTACGTTAAAACCAATGCCATGGGGCAATGCCATGCCCAGTGCACATGGCCTGCAGAGAGGTACAATGACTGACACATGGTTAGGATCAAGTATTAGCAAGTGTATATAAAAGCCCTGTGGAATTTGTACAATAAACTATGCTATATAGGCCTAAGTACAATTTAAGCTGGAATATTATGTTATTTGATGGTGATTTATCTTAAATAGGGGTGGACTTTAATTTGATAAGCTTATAGTCATCTCCCGTGACTACAGAAAGCCGTATATCAGACATCCTATAGTATGGATATTATTGCAATATCAGTAGTGATGCAGTGAGTGTATGCTTAAAATATTAAACTCAATAATGCTGTTTATTGTCAGGCTCAATTTGTGCCATTATAGGATGTGCTCCTCTCTGTGCCCCTGTGTCCCTCTCTGTATCCCTCACTGTGCCCCTCTCTGCGCCCCTGTGAACATTTTTATTAATAACTCAAGAAATAAAGCACAACATTTTCAGATAAGACGATTTCGGACTCCAGGGGGTAAATCTCTTCTAAAATATGTAAACATTTTCCCATTCGTGACTCGTTTTTAAGAGAAGATGTGAAAACACACAAACAAATAAATAAATACACACAATCACATCCAAGATCAGAGTTTTATAGTTATAATAAGGATATAAAGCAAAGCTTATCATGGGATGACACTTATTATTTGGGGGCATTTCTACATATTTTTTGCTTAAAAAAAACATTTATTTAATTGGAATACAACATGGCTCCAGAGCGTTATCGAGTAAAATTCCTTGTTTACCGCATCCAGAGTCTTGCGGACGTCCAAGGGCGGAGAGCGAGATCCCACTGTTCAGAGTTAAGGGGGAACGGCCGGATACGGGAAGCGGTGACTCCAGATTAATCCTGACGGCATTCGCCAGCGATCAGACAGAGGAATTACGAAGAGCAGCATCTGTGGAGAACATGGATAGGTGACGTTTCACAGAGTGCTGGAGTAACTCAGCGGGTCAGGCAGCATCTGTGGAGAACATGGATAGGTGACGTTTCACAGAGTGCTGGAGTAACTCAGCGGGTCAGGCAGCATCTGTGGAGAACATGGATAGGTGACGTTTCACAGAGTGCTGGAGTAACTCAGCGGGTCAGGCAGCATCTGTGGAGAACATGGATAGGTGACGTTTCACAGAGTGCTGGAGTAACTCAGCGGGTCAGGCAGCATCTGTGGAGAACATGGATAGGTGACGTTTCACAGAGTGCTGGAGTAACTCAGCGGGTCAGGCAGCATCTGTGGAGAACATGGATAGGTGACGTTTCACAAAGTGCTGGAGTAACTCAGCGGGTCAGGCAGCATCTGTGGAGAACATGGATAGGTGACGTTTCACAGAGTGCTGGAGTAACTCAGCGGGTCAGGCAGCATCTGTGGAGAACATGGATAGGTGACATTTCGGGTCGGGACCCTTCTTCAGGCTGACACTAATGTTAACAGATGACGGGGTGATTGGGAGATGAGTGAAGCAAGTGACAGAGGCGAGAGAAAATAAGGAGATAAAAGGGTGTGAGATAAGGAGAGGAATGTATATGTGCAGCTTTAAGGGACGTTGGTCATGTAGCATTTGGAGTATTGCATACAGTTCTGGTCACTTCATTACAGGACTGATGTGGAGGCTTTGGGGAAGGTGCAGAGATGGTTAACCACGTCACGGTGTGCCAGCAGGCTGGAGGAGCGGGCAAAGGCCTTGCCACAGAGTGGGCAGGCGAAGGGGCGCTGGCCGGTGTGGACCCGCCGGTGCTCCAGCAGGTGGTCAAGGTGGGTGAAGCCCTTATCACAGGACGGGCAGGGGAAGCAACGCTCACCACTGTGGATATGCCGGCGCTGCCACAGGTTGGACATGTGAGTGAAACCCTTGCCACACTCAGCGCACACAAAGGATCTCTTTCCGGTGTGTTTCCACCGGCGTGTGGGGGGCAACCGAGGGGGGAGTGGGGGGAGGGGGGGAATTTGGGAAGGGGTGAGTGTGGGGGGGTGAGTGATGAGAGGGGAGTGAGGGGTGAGTGGGGGGGAGGAGTGAGTGGGGGGGGTGAGTGGATGGTTTCACCCACCGGTGCTACCACAGGCTGGACGTGCGGGTGAAAGCCTTGCCACACTCGGCACACTCAAAGGGTCTCTCCCCAGTGTGTAGCCGCTGGTGCTCCCGCAGTCCCCATGCTTTCTTGGAACGCTTGCCGCTGTGGGAGCAGCTGCTCGCTGGCGTGGGTCCGCCGGTGCTGCCGCAACCCCCGCGAGCTGTCAAACGCCTCACTGCAGTGCGGGCAGTTGTAGTGCTGGCCACTGGTGTGTACGCGCTGAGACGGGGCGTGGGAGGCCATGGCAAAGTGCTGTCCACACACCGGGCTGGTGACGGGACGGTCGCCGGCGTGCACCCGCTGGTGGGACAGCAGCCTGGAGGAGCTAGCGAAGCCCTTGCCGCACTGGTCGCAGGTGAAGGGACGCTCGCCGGTGTGGGTGCGCTGGTGCACCAGCAGATAGGTGGAGCGGGTGAAGCCCTTGCCACACTGTGCACAGGTGTAGGGGCGTTCGCCGGTGTGGTTGCGCTGGTGCACCAGCAGGCTGTGGGACTGGGTGAAGCCCTTGCCGCAGTCGCTGCATGTGTAGTGCCGCTCGCTAGTGTGCAGGCGCTTGTGCGCCTTCAGGTCCCGCAACGACTTGAAGCCTTTGTCGCAGTCGGAGCAGGTGAAGGGCCGCTCACTGCTGTGCACCTGCTGGTGCACCCGCAGCGCCGACAACTGGGCAAAGCTCTTGCCACAGGTGGAGCAGCAATAGGGCTTCTCGCCCGTGTGCACCCGCCGGTGGCGCTTCAGGTCATATGCCCTCCTGAAGCTCTTCCCGCAGTCGGAGCAGGTGAAGGGCATCTCGCCGGAATGCATCCGCTGGTGCTCTAGCAGATAGGTGGAGTTTGTGAAGCCCTTGCCGCACTGGGTGCAGGTGTAGGGGCGCTCTCCGGTGTGGGTGTGCTGGTGCTTCAGCAGGCTGGTGGAGCAGATGAAGCCCTTGCCGCACTGGGCGCAGGTGTACGGGCGCTCGTTGGTGTGGGTGCGCTGGTCGCACTCATAACGCTTCTCCTTGTTGTGCCCCGCCATGTGGTCCTCCATCGAAGCTCAGCCCGCAGACCTTGCAGATGGGGGCGGGGGGTCACCGGCACCCTGGCCGCCCTCAATGGCCGCTCATGTCCCCGTCTCTCCGTCCACAGCAACGGCTCCTAAACCCTGCAGGAGGGGAACACAGAGGGTCACCAAGCTGGCAAACAGGACATTACTAACACGTGAACATTACTAGTGATTGAAGTTGGGGGGGGGGGGGGGGAGGACAAGGGAGTGAGAGTGGGGGCAGGTGGAGGTGAGCGAGGGGGCTGAGGAGGGGGGCGAGGAAGCAAGTGGGTGAAGTAGCGATGTTACAAAATTTTGAGATTTTAAAAATCAAGTCTGCAATTTATCCCCATCAGATAAAGCATAAAAAGAAGTTTAATTTGACACCTAATTCACTTTCATATCTTCAGTATTAAAAAAGTTATGGCCATTTTCATACTCGGAAATTAGCATCTTGTTCCCTATTGCTTTTAAATTGACAACACAAAAGCTGGGGTGGAAGATTGCAACCTTCACGTGGTCCACCCTGTTTCGACTAATGCAATCAACCCGGCGTGCAGAAACGGAAGATCAAATGGAACAAGTTGTCCTACAACTTTAAGCTGGGCATGCCACACGAAAGAAGAACACAAAAGCTGTGATCGAGGACAGTCAAAAACCCATAACTTTCTTAAAAATTAAGAGAATGGAAAGAAATGTTTAGTTAAATGTGAAGCATTCTGAAACAAATAGGAAACAATCTTACTTGGATGGCCTGTAATTAAAGCATATAATTAGTTAGTTACCTAATTGTAGCTAATTACAAAATCCAATTACTAGATCTAAACATCTATCCATTTCTTAAGAAAAGATAACATTCAAATAACATTCACACAATAATTCACAAAGTAACATGATTTTTAAATCTCATTGTCATGAATTTATAGGCCAAATGAAAGGAATTTAATGTTTAATTCCCATAAATTAATGGCCATTTTAATCATCTTGCGAGTGGAACGCGATCGATTGGAACGTTGCGGTGAATTTGAACCCCATATCGGCAGGAAAAACACTGCCGGTTCGTATGGGGCCATAATCACATTTTCGCCAATGAAATTTTGATTAAAGTCATCCTAAGAAGCAAGTTTACATGTAAAATAGACGAATTACCTTATGTTTTGTCCCCTACGTGAGATCCGTCCCATTGTCAGCGTTGACGGCGTTAGAAGTCGCCGTTTTATTTTACTCCAGCGATTAAATTGTCCCGCGATTTTTTTTTTTTAACTTCCGAGAACGCTACTCGGAACAATTTTTCAGCATCAGCTAGCAGCCCGAGAAAATATATCTCGGACAGGCAGGAGAAAACGGCATTTTAGGCGCCAAAGTTGCACACACGGCCAGTGGTAGAACTGCAGCGCCACTGAAGGTAAGTATTGTAACATACCGAGGTGAAGGGGGGGCCGTATCGACGTGTGGCGTTGAGCCTCTGGGCACCGCGTCGAGGTGCCCGCCCGCACGTCCACCAGCCACCCGCCCTGCGCCGTACCCTCGCGCTGCGCAGTAACGTCTGGCACACACACGCCACGCACGACTGGCATCCCCAATCCGAGGGGGACTGCAGGCACTGCCCCGCCGGTGATTGCCGCTGAGTCACGTGGGGGGTAGCATGCAGCTTGGGAAGACGGCCCCAGAGAGCTGGAGTAAGTCAGCGGGTCGGGCAGCATCTGTGGGGAATGTGGATGGTGACGTTTCACAGAAACATAGACAACAGGTGCAGGAATAGGCCATTCAGCCCTTCGAGGCAGCACCGCCATTCAATGTGATCACGGCTGATCATCCCCAATCAGTACCCTGTCCTGCCTTCTCCCCATATCCCCTGGCTCCACTATTTATAAGAGCCCTATCGAGTTCTCTCTTGAAAGTATCCAGAGAACCGGCCTCCACCGCCCTCTGAGGCAGAGAATTCCACTGAATCACCACTCTCGGTGAGAAAAAGTGTTTCCTCGTCTCCATTCTAAATGGCTTACCCCTTATTCTTAAACTGTGGCCCCTGGTTCTGGACTCCCCCAACATTGGGAACATGTTTCCTGCCTCTAGCGTGTCCAAACCCTTAATGATCTTAATCTTAATAATGTTTCAATGAGATATCCTCTCATCCTGTTAAACTCCAGAGTGTACAAGCCCAGCCGCTCCATTCTCTCAACATATGACAGTCCCTCCATCCCAGGAATTAACCTGGTGAACCTACTCTACGCTCCCTCAATAGCAAGAATGTCCTCCCGCCACCAGGGGGCAATACAGTGGGAGGACCAGACTATGCCCCCTTCCCTCCCGCACTCACTGACATCGCCCCCCACCGCCCCCACGCCTCGGGCTCCGGCTCCTCGGGTCGTCGGCAGCAAGATTGCCCTCGGGAAGGGGGGAGGAGGAAGGAGGAGGTGGGGAAAGGACGCGGGGCCGAGCGGCGGCGGCGGCGCCTGTTCCCACCTGAGTTCCCGGCGCTTGATGACAGTAAATGGCGGTCGGTGCCGACCGTCGTGAAGCCGCGGCGACCAAACCATTCGCCCCGCCTCACGTGACGCAGGTCTGACGTCAAGGCGCCGGTCGGACATGCGTGTGGTTGACGTCACGCCGAAGGGCCCACGACGTCGGACGGACAGACCGACGGCTCCACGCGATTCCCGGATGTTGCCACCCCCCCTTCCCATCCATCCCCCTCACCCACCCCACCCACTCCCACTCAACCACCCTCACCTCATACCCCCCTTAACCACCCTCACCCCCACACTCAACCACCCCACCCTCACACCACCACCACCCTCACCCTCACCCCCACACTCAACCACCCCACCCCCACACTCAACCACCCCACCCCCACACTCAACCACCCCACTCCCACACTCAACCACCCCACTCCCACACCCACCTCCACACTCAACCACCCCACCCTCACCCCCACACCCACCCTCACCCCCACACTCAACCACCCCACCCCCACACTCAACCACCCCACTCCCACACTCAACCACCCCACTCCCACACCCACCTCCACACTCAACCACCCCACCCTCACCCCCACACCCACCCTCACCCCCACACTCAACCACCCCACCCCCACACTCAACCACCCCACCCCCACACTCAACCACCCCACTCCCAAACCCACCCCCACACTCAACCACCCCACCCACCCTCACACCCACCCTCAACCCCACCCTCACACTCAACCACCCCACACCCACCCTCACCCCCACACTCAACCACCTCACCTACCCTCACACCCACCCTCACCCCCACACTCAACCACCTCACCCCCACACCCACCCTCACCCCCACACTCAACCACCCCACCCCCACACCCACCTCACCCCCACACCCACCCTCACCCCACACCCGCCTCACCCCCACCCCCACTCCATTAGTTCAAGTGTGCATTAAAGATCCAGGGGACTATTTTAAAAAGATGAAGGGAGTTCCTTGCATTGTTGGTTTGCATTGATAAATCACCCAATTATTTTCTTGATTTGGGGATAAAGCTGTACATAAAATGCCTGCTGTATTTTTTGTATAATTTTCTGTATCTTGAGCACATTGCAATGTTCATGGACAAGGCAAAATGAAAGAATACTTGGAAGGATTTCTTGCATTGTTTTATGGAACAAGGATCTGGGTGCAGAAAGAATATGGAAGATTGGGGAGAAAAGATCAAAACATATGATGTACCCCTATTTATGCTGACAAAACCAATCTTCTCACACTGGATGCTGCCTTCATCACTTTTTTTTTAATGCCCAAAATGAATCACACGGATTTGACTGACAACCAATTGGAGATTAAGGCCTTTCATTATAGTCAGTGGATATATATATATATAATATAGTAACTGGCTATTTTTTTTTCATTTCTCTCTCTTTGTTCCAGGGTCTATCTCTTAACCCCCTTTCTCTAATTCTTTGACCAAGGGTTTTTTTTTTCTTCTCCCCTTTGGCACGCTCTTTCATTTTCACAACTCTTTTCACCTACTTCACTCTCTTTCTTTCTATTCTTTTTCTTTAAAAGCCATAACATTATGGGGTACAATGATTGTAACAATATATATGTGATGTACACTGATGTATTTACCTCTAATAAATATATATATATTTTTTTAATTAAATAAAAATTATAGTCAGTGGATCATTTTGCTTTTAAGATAGTGGAAGCCCAAACTTTTAAACTGAAATGTCGGATTCAGAATGGGAGCGGGAGTTGAAGTGCTGAGCCACCAGGAGATCAGGTTGGTTATTGCGAACCGAGCGGAGGTGTTGGGCGAAGCGATCGCCAAGCCTACGCTTGGTCTCACCGATGTAGAGCAGCTGACACCTAGAGCAGCGGATACAATAGATGAGGTTGGAGGAGGTGCAGGTGAACATCTGCCTCACCTGGAAAGACTGCTTGGGTCCTTGGATGGAGTCAAGGGTGGAGGTAAAGTGACAAGTGGAGTATTTCCTGCCGTTGCAAGGGAAAGTGCCAGGGGAGGGAGTGCTTTGGGTGGGAAGAGACAAATTGACCAGGGAGTTACGGAGGGAGTGGTCTCTGCGGAAAGCAGACAGGGGAGGAGATGGGAAGGTGTGGCCAGTGGTGGGATCCTGTTGGAGGTGGCGAAAATGTTGGAGGATTAGCTGTTGTATGCGGCGGCTGGTGGGGTAGAAGGTGAGGACAAGGGGGACTCTGCCCTTGTTATGAGTGGGGGGATGGGGAGTGAGAGCGGAGTTACGAGATATAGAGGAGATCCTGGTGAGAGCCTCTATAGTCGAAGAGGGGAGCCCCCGTATCCTAAAGTATGAGGAAATCTCAGATGCCTTGGTTTGGAACACCTCATCCTGGGTGCAGATGCGGCATAGACGGAGGAATTTAGAGTAGGGGATAGAGTCCTTACAGGAGACAGGGTGGGAAGAATTGTAGTCCAGATAGCCAAGTAAATGTGGACCATGGCCAGCACCATCAATGTCCTCAATAAACCTTCAGTGAATATGTGCAACTTTACTTTATTTCATTTGATGACTCTGACCAATATGTCTGTGCAATATGCCTTTGATGGTATCAGAGATGGTGTGTGTGCATCCAGCAAGCCCCATTTCATTATTTCTCTTCTGACCATGTTGACTTGCAGAGGAGTAAACCTCTCTCCAGAAGGTACGGGATACTGAGTTGGATGATCAGCCATGATCATATTGAATGGCGGTGCAGGCTCGAAGGGCCGAATGGCGTACTCCTGCACCTAATTTCTATGTTTCTATTTTGCCAACCCTCAGTGAATCATATGCTCCCTCGGGGTGCAGGCCTCCTGAAGTGTCTCGCTCTCACTGGGAAAAAGCAACTTCCATGTATTTCTGACTTTCATTGGGATTCATACTTTATCTTCAGAAGATGATGACTCTTTTCTCCTGAAGGCAGTGACTCTCACTGAAGTACTGGCCCCTCCTCTTCATAAGGTTATGTGTTTCATAGTAGCTGTATGATGATTTGATGCATGTTTACGCAATGATTCTCAACATATAGTAATCTGTGAAAGTATTCTACCCATAACTCTTGGAAACAAACTTGGGTACAATTAATATGGACCAGGATCTCACCTGCAACCTGCCTGGTGTTTATAGGTCAGCATCCTGAGTGTGGTTATATAAATCTGCAACATTTTTATTAATATAGATAGCGAGGTGAACTTGGAGAAGCAGACATCATTGTGCAGTTATTTTTACGGCAATGTGCCCATTAGCCTTTCTCTTCTCAATAAATCAATCAATCAAAGGCCTTATTGCCATTCAAAAATACACCAATAAATGCAAATCTGAACGAAATATCGTTGCATCTGGCTCACCGTGCAACATAAAATAACAAAAGGATAAAATAGATAAAAAGATAAAATAGATAATAATGGCGGCACATTATATGGAATTCAAAAGTCTGATGGCTCGGGGTGAAAAAGCTGTTTCTGGTACTGGTATGACCATCTTGATAATTTCCTCAAATTGTTACTTTACGCTGGACAATTTCCTGATTCTCTGAACTTGCAGGGTATTTTTTTTCCCAGTGTCTATCTCCAAGTATTGAGAAGCAGGTTGTAGTTAATGACTACTTGCCCTTTAGGAAGTTCAGGGATTGTTAACTTGTGGCTGATACACAGAATTCCAAACGTTTCTGCTCATTTTTGTGTGCCAATGCTGCTAATGAAAAGGGTAAATAATTGCGTGAGAAGCACACACAAATTTGTGAGTGGCACCAGGACACAGGCAGGGGTTCCCTGTACATCACCATTTTGTTTTAGTTGTGAACAAATTTCTAGCCCATTAATATTCCTCTTGCTCAGATGCTCTTGGGTTGCATATGGGAAAAGCAGCAGAGCTGTGGGAGGAAATAACTGGGGATTGAATCCTGGAGGAGGGGGAGGAATCTATACATGCACCCGGGTGGCTGACTGCCACCAAAATAACTACACCAAGTATCAAGCATATTGTACAGCAGAAGATGCACTCCCACAGGTCTGAGTCATTCCCCCCCTGGTTTCATTGTTGTTGCAGTCAGGAAGTCTTTGGTATTTATATTGGGTTCAAAATCATTCAGATAGAAATGAAAAAAGTCTTTTGCAGCTACATTGACCTACATAAGCCTGTCCTATCCCAGGGGAGCTGCAAGGGATGAAACTTGCCACATGGCACAGAATGCAAATTCCACATCTTGACTTTTTTGTTTAACTCTCAACAGATTAAAAACTAGTTAAAGCAGTAATTCATTTTCAAATAAGAATATATTTCTTACCCCAGTATACTTTTAAAATTTCCCATATCTTTGTTTAAACCAAATATTTGTTTAAATCATTAATTCATAACAAGAGGATTTCAGTATAGGAGTAAAGAGGTTCTTCTGCAGTTGTATAGGGCTCTGGTTAGACCACATCTGGAGTATTGTGTACAGTTTTGATTTCCTAATTTGTGGAAGGACATCCTTGTAATTGAGGCAGTGCAGTGTAGGTTCACGAGCTTGATCCCTGGGATGGCGGGATTGTCATATGAGGAAAGATTGAAAAGACTAGGCTTGTATTCACTGGAGTTTAGAAGGATGAGGGGATATCTTATAGAAACATATAAAATTATAAAAGGACTGGACAAGCTAGATGCAGGCAAAAAGGTTCCCAATGTTGGGCGAGTCCAGAACCAGGGGCCACTGTCTTAGAATAAAGGGGAGGTCATTTAAGACTGAGGTGAGAAAAAACTTTTTTACCCAGAGAGTTGTGAATTTGTGGAATTCCCTGCCACAGAGGGCAGTGGAGGCCAAGTCACTGGATGGATTTAAGAGAGAGTTGGATAGAGCTCTAGGGGCTAGTGGAGTCAAGGGATATGGGGAGAAGGCAGGCACGGGTTATTGATTGGGGATGATCAGCCATGATCACAATGAATGGTGGTGCTGGCTCGAAGGGCCGAATGGCCTCCTCCTGCACCTATTTTCTATGTTTCTATGACCTGTTTCCTGTCTCTTAAATTCATCAGGCCAGTTTCCCACACTCCCGTTACATTATCTGAGCCTGTTTCCTGTGCTATTTTCGAAATGCCATATTGGCTTTTGGGAAACATAGCAAATAACATGTCAGTGCGAGTTAAGGACAATATTAGCATAGGAATGTACAAGTAGTAATAATTTCCAATGCCCTATTGAGCAAATGCTTCAAAATTTGGAAGAGTTGGAGAGTTCCAGAGTGAATGATCTGGAATGTGACTCGAGACAGGAATTGGGAAGCATGAAATAAAATTAAGAAAAAAATTAACACATCAGATTCATTGGTCCTCGTGATGAATTTCTGCTACTCCCTCATCTACATCCACCTATCACTTCTGAAGAAGGGTCTCAATCTGAAACGTCACCCATTCCTTCGCTCTAGAGATGTTGTTTGTCCCACTGCGTTACTCCAGTATTTTGTGTCCACCTATCACTTACCAGGCTTTGTCCAGCCCCGATTCCTATTAAATATTCCCCCCTCCCTCTCTCTCCCCCCTCCCTCTCTCCCCCTCCCTCTCTCTCCCCCTCCCTCTCTCTTCCCCCTCTCCCCTCCTCCCTCTCTCTCTCCCCCCTCCTCCCTCTCTCCCCCTCCTCCCTCACATCCCCCCTCCTCCCTCACTCCCCCTCCTCCCTCTATCCCCCCTCCTCCCTGTCACTCCCCCCCTCCTCCCTCTCCCCCCCTCCTCCCTCTCCCCCCCTCCTCCCTCTCCCCCCCTCCTCCCTCTCCCCCCTTCTCCCTCTCCCCCCCTCCTCCCTCTCCCCTCCCCCCTCCTCCCTCTCCCCTCCCCCCCCCTCCTCTCTCCTCCCCCCTCCTCTCTCCTCCCCCCTCCTCTCTCCTCCCCCCTCCTCCCTCTCCCCCCTCCTCCCTCTCCCCCCCTCCTCCCTCTCCCCTCCCCCCTCCCCCCTCCTCCTACCCCCTCCTCCTCCCTCTCCCCTCCCCCTCCCCCCTCCCTCCTCCTCCTCCCTCTCCCCCCCCCATCTCCCTCCCTCCCCCCCCATGTCCCTTCCTCTCCCCCCATCTCCCTCCCTCTCCCCCCATCTCCCTTCCTCTCCCCCCATCTCCCCCCCCATGTCCCTCCCTCTCCCCCCATCTCCCTTCCTCTCCCCCCATCTCCCCCCCATGTCCCTCCCTCTCCCCCCATCTCCCTTCCTCTCCCCATCTCCCCCCCCATGTCCCTCCCTCTCCCCCCATGTCCCTTCCTCTCCCCCCATCTCCCCCCCCATGTCCCTCCCTCTCCCCCCATCTCCCTTCCTCTCCCCCCATCTCCCCCCCCCATCTCCCTCCCTCTCCCCCCATCTCCCTCCCTCTCTCCCCCATCTCCCTCCCTCTCCCCCCATCTCCCTCCCTCTCTCCCCCTACGGCGATCTCTCCCCAAACAATATTCTACAATATCACCAACAAGGTAACAGAATGGCCAAGCCAGCAACTGGCCGAAATTCTCTGTAAGTTTCCCTGAAATACCGCATGATTGGTCGGACGCCGTGTAGGGCGGTACCTGGTCCCTTGTTACGTCCGGGCCGGTGCCTGCTCCCATTGGCCGCTGGCGCTGTCAGTCTAGTGGGGGGAGGCGGGCCCTAGTTGCCAGTCACGTGAGGCGGGCCGGTGCGTTGCCGCCGCCGACGGGACGAGACCTTCGCTCAGCGCCGGGAACTCAGGTGGGAACAGACGCCGCCCGGTCCCGCGTCCTTTCCTCACCTCCTCCTTCTCCCCCCCTTCCCGAGGAGCCGGAGCCCGAGACGTGTCAGTGAGTGCGGGAGGGAAGGAGGTCTGGGCGCCCTCTGGTCACCCGACTGTGACGCCTTCCTGGCGGCGGGAGGCCACGGTGCACCGTCTCTGGTCCTCCGACTGTAGCGGCGCCTGTCGGTTGAAGGGCTCGATGCAGCGCCTCTAGTCCTCCGAATGCACCGTCTCTAGTCCTCCGACTGTAGCGGCGCCTGTCGGCGGGAGGCCAGGGTACAGCGCCCCCTGTCGGTTGAAGGCCTGGGGTGTAGCGCCTATGGTCCTCCCTCTGTCGTGCCCCCTGACCGCTGTCTTCAGCGCCACCTGGCGGTGGGAGTCAGCCGGCCGCGGCGCCCCCTGGTGGCGGGAGGGTTGACTTTAGTTTATTGTCACGTGTGCTGAGGTACAGTGAGAAGATTTTTTGTTGTGTGGTAACCAATCAGCGGAAAGACAGCACATGATTACAATCGATCCGTCCGCAGTGTACGGATACGGGATAAAGAGAATATTGCCCTTGCGCGGCAGACGAGGTAAGGACACCTAACCCGTACTGTTGCCACGCAATGCCTTCTGGAGGTCAAGCGGTGAACTTCAGGTAAGTGATAGGTATTGGCAGGCATGTGCAGAACCCAATTCAAAATAAATTATTACTTTTCCAGGCAGGCAGAAGTTTCCAAGCAGGTAGAAGCAATGTGACCACGGTGCTGTCAGGTTGGAACCCAAACTGCGTCTCAACTGCAAATGGTGCCTGTGACAAATAAATTTGAACTTGAATGTCCTGTTTGCCAGCTTGGTGACCCTCTGTGTTCCCTTCCTGCAGGGTTTAGGAACCATTGCTGTGGACGGAGAGAGGGGGACGTGAGCGGCCATTGAGGGCGGCCAGGGTGCCGTGAGCCCCCTCCCCCATCTGCTCGGTGTGTGGGCTGAGCTTCGAGGGGCTGAGCTTCGATGGAGGACCACATGGCGGGGCACAACAAGGAGAAGCGTTATGAGTGCAACGTGTGTGGCAAGGCCTGGCAGCACCCGAGCCAGCTGGAGATCCACCGGCGGGTGCACACGGGAGAACGCCCTTTCGACTGCTCGGAGTGCGGCAAGAAGTTCAAGACGGCGAATGAGCTGAAGAACCACCGGCGAGTGCACACGGGTGAGAAGCCCTATTGCTGCTCCACCTGCGGCAAGAGCTTTGCCCAGTTGTCGGGACTGCGTGTGCATCGGCGGGTGCACAGCAGTGAGCGGCCCTTCACCTGCTCTGACTGTGGCAAAAGCTACAAGTCGTCCACTGACCTGAAGGGGCACAGGCGCCTGCACACCGGGGAAGGGCCCTACAGCTGCAGCGACTGCGGCAAAGGCTTCATCCGCTCCAAAAACCTGCTGTCCCACCAGCGCACCCACACCGGCGAGCACCCCTACACCCGCGCCCAGTGCGGCAAGGGCTACACCCACACCTTTGGCTGCTCTGACTGCGGCGAAAGCTTCAAGAGGGCGAAACATCTGAAGATCCACCGGCGGGTGCACATGGGCGAGAAGACCTATTGCTGCTCCACCTGCGGCAAGAGCTTTACCCGGTTGTCGGGGCTGCTGGTGCACCGGCGAGTGCACAGCAGTGAGCGGCCCTTCCCCTGCTCTGACTGTGGCAAAAGATTCAAGTCGTCATGGGACCTGAAGGTGCACAAGCGCGTGCACACCGGCGAGCGCCCCTACACCTGCGCCCAGTGCGGCAAGAGCTTCACCCACTCCCACAGCCTGCTGGAGCACCAGCGCTCCCACACTGGTGAGCGCCCCTACACCTGTGCCCAGTGCGGCAAGGGATTCACCCGCTCCACCTATCTGCTGTCCCACCAGCGGGTACACACCGGCGACCGTCCCTTCCCCAGACCCTATGGCTGCTCCGACTGTGGCAAGGACTTCAAGAGGGCACAGAACCTGAAGACCCACCGGCGAGTGCACACGGGCGAGAAGCCCTATTGCTGCTCCACCTGTGGCAAGAGCTTTGCCCGGTTGTCGGGGCTGCGGGTGCACCAGCGGGTGCACAGCGGCGAGCGGCCCTTCACCTGCTCCGACTGCGACAAAGGCTTCAAGTCATCGTGGGAGTTGAAGGTGCACAGGCGCCTGCACACCGGGGAGCGGCCGTACACCTGCAATGACTGCGGCAAGGGCTTCACCAACTCCACCAGCCTGAAGTTGCACCAGCACACCCACACTGGTGAGCGCCCCTACACCTGCGCCCAGTGTGGCAAGGGCTTCACCCGCTCGACCAAGCTGCTTTCCCACCAGCAGATGCACGCTGGCGACCATCCCTTCCCCAGCCCGGTGTGTGGAGAGCGTTTTGCCATGCTGCCTGACCCGCTGAGTCACTCCAGCACTCTGTGAAACATCACCTATCCATGTTCTCCACAGATGCTGCCTGACCCGCTGAGTTACTCCAGCACTCTGTGAAACGTCACCTATCCATGTTCTCCACAGATGCTGCCTGACCCGCTGAGTTACTCCAGCACTCTGTGAAACGTCACCTATCCATGTTCTCCACAGATGCTGCCTGACCCGCTGAGGTACTCCAGCACTCTGTGAAACGTCACCTATCCATGTTCTCCACAGATGCTGCCTGACCCGCTGAGTTACTCCAGCACTCTGTGAAACGTCACCTATCCATGTTCTCCACAGATGCTGCCTGACCCGCTGAGTTACTCCAGCACTCTGTGAAACGTCACCTATCCATGTTCTCCACAGATGCTGCCTGACCCGCTGAGTTACTCCAGCACTCTGTGAAACGTCACCTATCCATGTTCTCCACAGATGCTGCCTGACCCGCTGAGTTACTCCAGCACTCTGTGAAACATCACCTATCCATGTTCTCCACAGATGCTGCCTGACCCGCTGAGTTACTCCAGCACTCTGTGAAACGTCACCTATCCATGTTCTCCACAGATGCTGCCTGACCCGCTGAGTTACTCCAGCACTCTGTGAAACATCACTTATCCATGTTCTCCACAGATGCTGCCTGACCCGCTGAGTCATTCCAGCACTCTGTGAAACGTCACCTATCCATGTTCTCCACAGATGCTGCCTGACCCGCTGAGTTACTCCAGCACTCTGTGAAACGTCACCTATCCATGTTCTCCACAGATGCTGCCTGACCCGCTGAGTTACTCCAGCACTCTGTGAAACGTCACCTATCCATGTTCTCCACAGATGCTGCCTGACCCGCTGAGTTACTCCAGCATTCTGTGAAACGTCACCTATCCATATTCTCCATATCCCTCCAAACTTGTCCTATCTATGTACCTGTCTAAATGTTTCTTAAACGTTGGGATAGTCCCTGCCTCAACTACCTCCTCTGGCAGCTTGTTCCATACCCCCACAACCCTTTGTGTGAAAAAGTTACCCCTCCAATTCATATTAAATCGTTTCTCCTTCACTTTGAACCTATGTCCTCTGGTCCTCGATTCCCCCACTCTGGGCAAGAGACTCTGTGCATCTAACTAAATTGTGTTCTCTGCAAGATTCCAGCATCTGCAGTTTCTTGTATCTCCCTCACCTACATCCACCTATCACTTCTGAAGAAGGGTCTCAATCTGAAACGTCACCCATTCCTTCTCTCTGGAGATGCTGCCTGTCCCGCTGCGTTACTCCATCATTTTGTGTCCACCTATCACTTACCAGGCTTTGTCCAGCCCCCATCTCTCTTTTCCAGCTTCCTCCCCCCCCCACCCTCTCCAATGAGTCTGAAGAAGGTTCCTGACTCAAAATGTCGTCTGTCCATTCCCTCTAGAGTGGTGAGTGGTGAATGAACTCAATGGGCCAGGCCGTATCTGCAGAAGGAAGGGAATCTAAGTCGACTACTCCCTCCTCTCCTTTCCCACTTTCTCCACCCCCCCCACACCAAGCAGTCTGAAGAAGGGTCCTGACCTAGAATGTTGCCTGTCCATGCTCTCCAGATGTGCAAGTTACTCCAGGAGAGTGTGTCTGTCTGTAAACCAGCATCTGCTTATCCTTGTATCTGGACTGAGTGTGCATTTCACCCTACACTTGCGCTCAGTCCGCAAAGGCCTGCTGGATCTCCCGGTTGCGAGACATTTTAACTCCCCTTCCCACACTGACTTTTCTGTCCTGGGCCTCCTCCATTGCCGGAGTGAGGCGACACGCAGACTGGAGGAACAGCACCTCACAGTTTACAGCCCAATGACATGTACATAATAAAATCTCCAAATGAAGGAGACACCCCCCCCCCCCCCCCCCCCCAATCTAATTAAGTCCTGGATTCTGTTCCGACCCCATGTCTTTTTTCCATTTTCCCACATGGGCGGAAATCCCCTCATCTTTTGAGAGGTGGGGGACCAATCCCCCCCCCCCCCCCCCCCATGTTTTGTGACCTGGGCGATACAGCCAGTCCCAGGTCGGCTCGCTTGCCCCAGGTCTGGCTGCAGTTCCCAGGTCGTGAAAACCAATGAAAGAATCCAGACCCAACACGTCGCCTGTCCATTCCCCTCCAAAGTGCCGGTAGAACTCAGCAGGTCACCCATCCGTGGTGGGAAACAGGTGGAGCAGCGTTCCTAATATGTTCCTCCTTGGCCCTGTCGAGAATGCGGTGTCCATTCTTGGGATGGAATGTAACGTCCGAGCTGACCAGTCATTGACAGACCCCCCCCCAACCCATCTCTTTGGCATTCCTCTGTGTTCTCACTGGCGAAAGGCATCAGGATTAATCCGGAGTCACCGCTTCTCGTATCGGGCCGATCCCCCTCAACTCCGAACGGTGGGATCTCAGTCTCCGCCCTTGGACGGCTGTGGTAAACAAGGAATTCTACTTGATAACCCGCTGGAGCTAAGATGTATTCCAATGAATTAAAAAATGTAGATAGGCCCCCAGATAACCAGTGTCATCCCATGAGAAGCTTTCCTCTATTTCTATATTCTATATCCATATCTTATCTATATACTTCTCAAACTCTGATCTTGGATGTGGATGTATTTATTTGCGTATGTGTGTCTTGTTAGGCTGTGATTCACACCTCGAAAACACGGGGCGCAAACGATGAAGTGTTTACATATTCCGATAGAGATTTAGCTCATGATCTCAAAAATCGCCGCATCTGAAAATTTGATTCATTGTCTTTTGAGTTATGTCTTCAAATTGTTCACAAATCTGAGATATTGTTTTAAAGCCAACGAGCTGACAAGGTCACAATGGCTCTGCTCGTAGCCAGCTGCGCACAGTTTTCAAAGCGCAGCCTGCTGGGCACTGTATCTGCACGTGCTGAGTTACGTTAACCCCCCTCCCCCCAACTCACAATCGACTTGCACTCTGCCCGCCCAGCCTGCTGCCCAGCCCACCCCCCCCCCCCCCCCCCCCAGGGCTCTGGATTGAAGCTGCTGAACGCTCGCGCCTCGGCTCGGGTTTCCTGAGAGAACCCGAGAGGAGCGGCCTGCTGCGCACTCTTTTCCACGCTTGTGCATCGGCGCGGCTTTCCCGAGAGCAACCGAGAGCTGCCAAGGAGCACCCGAGTGATGACATCGCAACGAGCGGGCTATCATTTCGAGAACATTCTTCAAATCCATCACCAACGGTCATTCTCGCTTTGTTTGTGAACAGCAAAGTGCGGAATTCAACATCTCTAAAGATAAGAGTCCGATTGTGTCTCATTGTTTTTGTGTAACTTAGAAAACGTTGAATTTTTTGTCCTTTAAAGATTTAATTGTAATAATTCTTAAAGTTTACATTTAATTTCAAAGTGTGTGTGTGGGAGTTGGTTAGTGTGGGTGTGGTGGGGGGGTGGTTAGTGTGTGTGTGTGTGTGTGGTGGGGGGGGTGGTTAGTGTGTGGTTAGGCCGCCCCCCCCCCCCCCCTCACCTCAACCACACGTTGAGGGGACGGGACGCAATAGGTTCCCCTTAGTCTAGTTAACTATTAAAACTCTGATCTTGGATGTGGGGGGGTGTGTGTGTGGGTGTATAATCACATCTGCTCCGACAAAACGACGCCCTGACGTTAAAATGTTTCATATTGTAGAGTTTTATCCCGTGGATTCAGAAATCGTCTTACCTGAACATTTCGAGCTTTATTTCTTGAGTTATTTATGAAAATGTTCAAAAATGTCAATGCAACTTGGAAAATAAACAAGCTGATTACATCGCAATGGGTCTGCTCGCGCAATTTGCCGCGCACGGTTTTCCACGTGCAGCCTGCTGCGCACTGTTTCCCACGCGGTACGAGTTACCCCGTTACCCCCCCTCCCCGACTCTCAGCCCTTTGTTCGCCGTCGGCCCCGCCCACTTGCAGCAGCAGCGCCGCCGCTCAAAAGATGACGCAAATCGGAAACCGCAGCTCCAAAGGGCAGCAAGCTCCCCTCCCTCGCCGTGGCCCGCCCGCTCGCCACGCTCCCCCCTACCCCCCGGGCTCTGGATTGAAGCCGCTGCCCGCTCCTCCTCTACCCCTGCCTCTGCTCCCCCTCCCTGCCCTCCTCCTCTCCCCCCCCTTCCTCCTCTCCACCCCTCCTCTCCCGCCTCCACCTCCTCCTCCTCTCTCCCCTTCCTCCTCATCCATTCGTCTTCCTCTCCCCCCTCACCCCCCTCCTCTCCCCCTGTGTGTGTGTGTGTGTGTGTGTTTTTTTTACATCTGCTCCGAAAGACGACGCCCTGACGCTAACATTTTTACATATTCTTGTAGAGATTTATCTGGTGGAGTCCAAAATTGTCTTACCTGAAAAATTCATGCTTGCCCCCCAAGATATTTATGAAAATGTTCACAAGTTTCAAATAACTTATAAAATCAACGAGATGCGCACGTCACAATGGCTCAGCTCACACTTAGAATGGAGAGATAGATCAGCCATGATTGAATGGTGGCGTTGATCTGATGGGCCGAATGGCCTAATTCTGCTCCTCTCTCGTATGACCTAATCGGAGGTTCAAATGGACTCGAAAGTCGTGATGCCAGATTCCCAAAAGGTTCATTTGAAGTTTGAGTCGACAGTAAGGAACACACATAAAATGGTAGCATTCATGATGGAGAGCGGCATGTGGCGCAGCGGTAGAATTGCTTCCTTCCAGCGCTCTCCGCCAGACACCCAGGTTCAATCCCAACTACAGGTGCTGTCTGTACGGAGTTTGTACGTTCTCCCCGTGACCCGCGCGGGTTTTCTCCGAGACCTTCAGTTTCCTCCCACACTCCAAAGGCAGACGTTCGTAAGTTAATTGGCTTAATATAAATGTAAACAGATTGACCCTAGTGTGTGCAGCATAGTGGTAATGTGTGGGGATCGCTGGACAGTGCGGGCTCGGTGCACCGAAGGATCTGTTTCTGCACTATATCTCTAAACTATAAACTAAACTAAACAAAAAGGAATAGAATATAAAAGCAAGGATGTAAATACTAAGTATAGGGTGCTGGTCGGGCCACAATTTGAATATTAACCCGTTATCTGAGGAAGGATGTGCTAGCTTTAGAGGGGGTCCAGAGAAGGTTTACGAGAATGATCCCGGGGAGGATTGAGTTAATGTATGAGCAGCTTTTGATGGCTCTGGGTCTGTACTCGCTGGAGTTTAGGATGAGTGGGAGGTGAGGCAGGCACTCATTGAAACCTTCCTAATAATGATAGGCCTGGATAGAGTGGATGTGGAGAGGATGTTTCCAGTCGAGGACCAGAGGGCGCAGACCGAGAATAAAATTTCATAACCTTAGAATAGAGATGAAGAGGAATTTCTTCAGCCAGGGGACATGGAATCTGTGGAAATCATTGCCACAGACGGGTGTAGAGGCTGCCAATATTTCTGAAGCGGAGATTAGCTCATGATTAGTAAGGACATCAAAGTATTTGGGAGAAGGCAGGAGAATGGGGTTGAGAGGGACAATGGATCAGCCATGATCGAATGGCGGAGTAGCCTTAATGGGCAGAAAGGCCTAATTCTGCTCCTATGTCTTATGTCCTAAAATGCGTCACTTTGAGCTATCGGGAATAAATCCCATCTGCCATTGCTCTGCCCAACGTCCCCAGCTGATCAATGTCTGTTTGTAGCCGAGACTATCCTCCTCACTATCCGCAACACCACCGGTATTTTGTTCATCTGTAAACTAAAGTGCCTGTCCCACTTCCGTATCCTTGGCACGCAAATTACGCGACCTCGTGGTCGCGTTGAGGCGCACGGGCACAATCACTGACCACGATGCACCGCCATCGGACCCCAACCTCTCAGCGGCCCAGAGCCTCCAATCGGCCGCTTCCTAGCGGAGACCGCGGCTTCCGAAGTCCACAGGCCGAGCTGGGCGGACATTCAACGCTGGCGACCTCGGCGAAAGATCCCAGGGCTCCGCGATGTTAAAGTCAGTGCCGCCGGTGGCTGGAAAGACAGCGCCGACAGCAGCTGGAAGCTCCTGCCGCCCATGCCTGGAAGCTCCGCAGAGCATAGCTCCATGGTGTTCAAAGTCAGTAGTCCCAGCACTCCAGAGCTCCGACATGGCGATTCGCGGTAAGACATCGCTCACTCCGTGATGGAATCCAGTGCGGGGCTGCTGCTGAAGCTCTGGCCGGTCTCCGGCAGGAAAGGCCGTGCCAATCTACTGTCTCCGCCTCTTCCTTTCTTCTTCCCGCCCCCCACTACCCCCACATCAGTCTGAAGAAGGGTCTCGACCTGATACGTCACCTATTCCTTTGCTCCAGAGAGGCTGCCTCACCCGCTGAGTTTCTCCAGCATTTTTGTCTACCTTCGATTTTTCCAGCATCCTCTTTTGATAGTTGCTTCCGAACCTGTCGATTGCTTCCTGGTTTTTCTCGTTGTTTCTGATTTCAGCATTGCAATTTTGATGTCATCATGATCAGAAAACTCAAGGTTGTGTCAAACCATTGGGAATGAGTCGTGACAGACTCCTAAGATAAAACACAACGATATATTGCACAACGATATTGAGTCATAGAATGATATAGCGGAAACAGGCCCTTCGGTCCAACTTGCGCACACCGGCCAACATGTCCCAGCGACCAACCACACTCTGTGGGGAAAAGGTACCCCTCAAATTCCTATTAAATCTTATCCACTTCACCTTAAAATTATGTACTCTGGTCCTCGATTCACTTACTCTTGGCAAGCAACTCTGAATCTACTCGATCTATTCCTCTCATTATTTTATACACCTCAATAAGATCAACGTTCATTCTCCTGCGGTCCCAGCCTCCTCAACCTCTCCCTGCAGCCCTGGCAACATCCTTGTAACTCCTCTCTGAACCCTTTCTAGCTTGACAATATCTTTCCTATAACATGGTGCCCAGAACTGAGCACATTACTCTAAATGAGGCCTCACCAACATCTTATACAACTGCAACATGGCCTCCCAACTTCTATACTCAATACTTTGACTGATGAAGGCCAATGTGCAAATGCCTTTTCGACCACCCTATCGACATGTGACTAAGTTTAGCAGGATGAGGGGGGATCTTACACAAACATATAAAATTATAAAAGGACTGGACAAGCTAGATGCAGGAAAAATGTTCCCAATGTTGGGCGAGTCCAGAACCAGGGGCCACAGTCTTAGAATAAAGGGGAAGACATTTAAGACTGAGGTGAGAAAAAACATTTTCACCCAGAGAGTTGTGGATTTGTGGAATTCCCTGCCACAGAGGGCAGTGGAGGCCAAGTCACTGGATGGATTTAAGAGAGAGTTAGATAGAGCTCTAGGGGCTAGTGGAGTCAAGGGATATGGGGAGAAGGCAGGCACGGGTTATTGATTGGGGACGATCAGCCATGATCACAATGAATGGCGATGCTGACTCGAAGGGCCAAATGGCCTTCTCCTGCAGCTATTTTCTATGTTTCTAAGTAACGGGACCCAGCACCGAACCCTGAGGCACACCACAAGTCACAGGCCTCCAGTCCGAGAAGCAACCTCCCACCATCACCCTCTGCTTCCTTCCATGGAGCCGATTTTCGATCCATTCAGCTATCTCTCATAGCTATTGGTTCCCATGCGATCTAACCTTCCGGAGCAGCCTATCACGCGGAACCTTGTCGAATGCTTTGCTGAGGTCCATGTATAGAACATCTATCTCATCGACCTTTTTGGTCACATCTTCAAAAAACATAATCAGATTTGTGAGACACGACCTTTCACGTACAAAACCATGCTGACTATCCCTGATCTGCCCTTGTCCGTCTAAATGCCTGTATATCCTATCCCTCAGAATACTCTCCAGTAACTTACCAACTACAGATGTTAAGCCCACCGGCCTATAGTTCCCAGCATTGTCCCTGCAGCCCTTCTTGAAAAGAGGCACAACATTTGCCACCCTCCAGTCTTCCGGCACCTCTCCTGTATTTAAGGACGACTCGTAAATTTCAACCAGGGCTCCCGCAATTTCCTCTCTAGTTGCCCGCAATGTCCTCGGATATATCTGATCAGGCCCTGGAGATTTGTCTACCTTCATACACGACAGTACCTTCAGTACTTCTTCGACGGTAACACTGACTGCTCTCAAGGCACTTCCATTGACTGTCCCAAGTCCCTGCGTCCTACTGTCCTTCTCCTCGGTAAATACAAATACACATTGAGGACCTTGCCCATCTGTTGTGGCTCCAGACACAAGTTGACCGCCTTATTCCTGAACTGTCCCACCTCCTCTTTAGTTACCCCCCCCCCATTATGTATTTATAACATATCTTGGGAAAGTCATTAATCCTATCTGCCAGAGCTATCTGCTAACCCTTTTTTTTGCTCTCCTGATTTATTTTTTCACTTTACTCCTTAATTTGCGATCCACCTCCAGGGATACACTTGCACCCAGCTGCCTATACCTGTCCCATGCCACCTTCTTGTTCTTGACCAATGCCTCAGTTTCCCTCGTCAGCCAAGCTTCATTATGTTTGACTGTCTTGTCCTTCCCTCTAACCTGAGCTTTTGTCAGCGCACTTTTTTTAAAACATCCCACTTGGCTTGTGTTCCTTGCCTCTCAAATAACCTGCTCCAAACAACAAGAGCGAGATCCTGTCTCATACCCTCAAAGTTGGCCTATCGCCAATGTGGCATTTTAACGGGGTGGGAGATTGCAACCTTCACGTGGTCCGCCCTGTTTCGACTAATGCAATCAACTCGACGTGCACAAACGGAAGATCAAATAGAACAAGTTGTCCAGCAACTTTATCTTGAGAGTATAAACCGAGTCTATCCAGTCTTTCTTCTTATGAAGAAAGACTGGATAGACTCGGTTTATACTCTCTAGAATTTAAGAGATTGAGAGGGGATCTTATAGAAACGTACAAAATAATATGTTTCTATAAGATCCCCCCTCATCCTTCTAAACTCCAGTGAATACAAGCCTAGTCTTTTCAATCTTTCCTCATATGACAGTCCCGCCATCCCAGGGATTAATCTCGTGAACCTACGCTGCACTGCCTCAATCACAAGGATGTCCTTCCTCAAATTAGGAGACCAAAACTGTACACAATACTCCAGATGTGGTCTTACCAGAGCCCTATAGGTGTTGGACAGGCTAGATGCAGGAAGATTGTTCCCGATGTTGGGGAGGTCCAGGACAAGGGGTCACAGCTTAAGGATAAGGGGGAAATCCTTTATGACCGAGATGAGAAATACTTTTTTCACACAGAGAGTGGTGAATCTCTGGAACTCTCTGCCACAGAGAGTAGTTGAGGCCAGTTCATTGGCTATATTTAAGAGGGAGTTAGATGTGGCCCTTGTCCTAAGGGGATCAGAAGGTATGGAGAGAAGGCAGGTACAGGATACTGAGTTGGATGATCAGCCATGATCATATTGAATGGCGGTGCAGGCTCGAAGGGCCGAATGGCCTACTCCTGCACCTAATTTCTATGTTTCTATGTTTAGGCTGTACACGCCACACAAAAGTAGAAGAAGCATTTTAACAAACGAGCCGTCTCTGTCGCTATCCATAACCCTCTTAAACCTAATCAAACACTCTTCACTGGTCCCCAAAGGCTCCTCCACGAACACTTCATTCACTTGTCCTTCCCAACTTCTCAGGAATGGATCAAGTGTTGCCCTCTCACGCGTGGGGCCCACATCATATTGTGTAGATAACTCTCCTGAACAGGTTTGAGAAATTGCACTCCATCTAAACATTTCATACTATGATTTACCAAGTCAATATTTGGAAAGTTAAAATCCCTTGCTCTAACAACCTTATTTGACTTGTTGCTGTCTGCAATATCGAGGCATATTTGTTCTTTTAATTCCCGTTGACTATTTAGGGCTCTGTTGTACAGCCCCTCATACAGGTGATCATTATCCCTTTCTTGTTCCGAAGATTAACCCATACAGCCTCACTGGACGAAACATGCGTAATGCCACCTCTAACCACACCCGCCGTGCCATCCTCCTTAACCAATAGAGCTAAACACCCTCCTTTTTCCCCCATCACCTCTGTCTCTCCTGAGGCACCTTATCCTGGAACATTGAGCTGTCGGTCAATAGACAATAGTGCAGGAGTAGGCCATTCGGCCCTTCGAGCCAGCACCGCCATTCAATGTGATCATGGCTGATCATCCCAAATCAGTACCCCGTTCCTGCCTTCTCCCCATATCCCCTGACTCCGCTATCTTTAAGAGCCCTATCTAGCTCTCTCTTGAAAGCATCCAGAGAACCGGCCCACACCGCCCTCGGAGGCAGAGAATTCCACAGACTCACCACTCTCTGTGAGAAAAAGTGTTTCCTCGTCTCCGTTCTAAATGGCTGACCCCTTATTCTTAAACTGTGTGTGGCCCCTGGTTCTGGACTCCCCCAACATCGGGAACACATTTCCTGCCTCTAGCGTGTCCAAACCCTTAACAATCTTATGTGTTTCAATGAAATCCCCTTTCATCCTTCTAAACTCCAGAGTGTACAAGCCCAGCCGCTCCATTCTCTCAGCATATGAAAGTCCCGCCATCCCGGGAATTAACCTTGTAAACCTACGCTGCACTCCCTCAATAGCAAGAGTGTCCTTCCTCAAATTAGGGGACCAAAACTGCACACAACACTCCAGGTGTGGTCTCACTAGGGCCCTGTACAACTGCAGAAGGACCTCTTTGCTCCTATCAAAGTCAAATTAAACTTTATTGTCAATTCAAATAATGCAACAAGTAGTTACACAGAGGATTGAAATTGCGTTTCCCCATACTCCAAATGTGCAAGTAATATTTATAACACAGACAGACAATATACCATTAAAAATACCATTAAAAAATATACCATTAAAAATAGACATTATATAAAAACAAATATATTGTCCTGCCTCAACGGTAGGATATATCCCACCTGTAGGAATTGTGTCCGGGTGCATTTCCTGAAGTGCTGTGTTAGGGATCAGGAGCAGCAGCTGGATGACCTCGGGACCATCCGGGAAAGGAAAGCATCCTGGACGTGACCTATAGCAAGATTGTCACGCCAAAGGTACATTAAGACAGAAGGTGGGTGACGATGAGGAAGGGAATGAATCGTGGCGTGCAGGAGACCCCAGTGGCTTTATGTCTTCAAAACAGGACACTCTCTCGGCAGCTATCGGGGCGGACGACAACCATCCTCACTATCTGCAAATTTTTTACAACCACCTTCACTATCTGCAAAACCACCGACTTTTGTATCATCATCAAACTTGCTAATCTTGCCCTGTACGTTCCCATCCACATCATTGGTGCAGATGACAAACAGTAACGGGGCCCAGCACCGAACCCCGAGGCACACCACTAGTCACAGGCCTCCAGTCCGAGAAGCAACCTTCCACCATCACCCTCTGCTCCCTTCCATTCTACACGACCATCGTAGAGTCTGTCCTCACCTTCTCCATCATGGTCTGGTTTGACTCAGCCACCAAGCACGACACCTGGAGGCTGCGGCGAATCGTCCGATCAGCGGAGCAGGTTATTGGCTGCAACCTTCCCTCCATTGATGAACTGTACACTGCAAGGGCCAGGAAGCGAGCGGGCAAGATCATCTCTGACCCCTCTCACCGTGGCCACAAACTCTTTGAATCACTTCCCTCTGGAAGGCGACTCCGGACTGTCAAAGCTGCCACAGCCAGACATAAAAACAGTTTTTATCCACGAGTGGTTGCTCTACTCAACAGCCAAAAATCTGTAGCCTCCCTTTGATCTGGTATTTTAAAGTAAAGCATCCTTTGCTGTCATTCAGACCTTTCGGTCTGAACGAAATTTCGTTGCTTGCAGTCATACATTTAATAAATTAACAAAACACAATAAACACAAATTAACATCCACCACAGTGAGTTCACCAGGCACCGCCTCACTGTGATGGAAGGCAAAAGTCTTAAGTCTTTGTCTCTTCCCTCCTTGTTTTCCCTCTGCGCCGAGGTGATCCAGGCCTCCGATGTTGTGACCCCACCGGGTGTTGGTAAGTAAGTCAGTCCCACGGCTGAATCCGAGCTCCGCGAACGGGCCGCTTCAACTCCGCGGCCCGGGGCAGTCGAAGCTGCCGCCCTCCAGTCCAGCGGGCAAAGCTGTTGCCGCGGGAGCTCCGGAAAAACAGGTCACCAACCTGTGACCTGCGAGCTCCCGACGATGTCGTCCACTGGGCCCGCGGCCGAACCTCCGGTCGGGCCGCCGCTGCCGGAACACCGCCTCAGCCCCGAAGTCGGGCCGTCACCGCCGCCGGAACACCGCCACAGCCCCGAAGTTGGGCCGCCGCTGCCGGAACACCGCCACAGCCCCGAAGTTGGGCCGTCACCGCCGCCGGAGCCCGCCACAGCCCCGAAGTCGGGCCGTCACCGCCAGAACACCGCCTCAGCCCCGAAGTTGGGCCGTCACCGCCAGAACACCGCCTCAGCCCCGAAGTCGGGCCGTCACCGCCGCCGGAGCCCGCCACAGCCCCGAAGTCGGCCAGCCTCTCGCTGGAAAATCCCGGCTGGCTCTGCCTCCGGAGTCTCGGGTCGGTCGCAGTTGGAGGCAAAATAAAGTCGCATCCCCCCTGAAGGAAGAGACTAAAAACAGGTTTCTCCCACCCCCCCCACACACACACAAACTAACAACTCAAATTAACTGGCTAAAACAGGACAAGGACAACAACACAAAAGGAAAAACAGACAGACTGCAGGCGAGCCGCAGCTGTCGGGCAGCGCCGCCACTTCCGGATGTTGGTTCACAAGCTTGATCAATGGTGTTTCATCATTAATGTTGTATTATTATTAAAGTTTAGTGTTCTAGTTTAGTCATCTAGGGATCTGCTAATGGATGATCCATATTCTATAGCAGGAGGGAGGATAAACTTGCATTACGTTCTTCCACCAATGCGTTCAATCTGTTTCCCGGGACCACACACATCTCGCAACAAACAATATTTGGAATATTGTTGTGTGCAAGCCCGATTATAATCCAGCCCGTGACAATCTGCTCGCTGAACATTTACCCGAGGCTAAATCTTGTTCTTATTATTCAAAATATAGCAATATTCAGGATTTTGCAGATGTTACGCAGTGATGTGTCTCATGTAGACGTGAGTACGATTGGTCTCATGGCCCTGTCTCACGGTGCGATTCCACCCACGCGTGATCCCGAGTGAAAGAAAAAAAAATCACACTCGTGGTTGTCGACGAGATTCCAAGTTTATGTTCACGAGTTTAAACGAGTTCCCATGTGTACCTTTCCTTAACATGTTTATAGATTACACTCAGAGGATATTGCATCCCATTTTTCAGCTCCTTTCTCAATTTGGGCTGTGTCCGCACTTTCCCCGGGACAGGATGACAACCGACACCACGTTAGCTATGACTAGAGAAGAGTCAGCAAATGAGGTTCAGAGATTAGGTTACACTCCTCTCTCCCCCCCCCCCCGCCCCTTCCCTGCCACAGAGGGCAGTGGAGGCCAAGTCACTGGATGGATTTAAGAGAGAGTTAGATAGAGCTCTAAGGGCTGGTGGAATCAAGAGATATGGGGAGAAGGCAGGCACGGGTTATTGATTGGGGATGATCAGCCATGATCACAATGAATCGCGGGGCTGGCGCGAAGGGCTGAATGGCCTCTTCCTGCACCTATTTTCTATGTTTCTATGTACGAGTTGATTTGTGCCATGATCAACCTCTCAAAGCACTTCATCACCACAGGCGTTCGTGCCACTGGTCGATAGTCATGAGGCACGTCACCTTACTCTACTTGGGCACTGGTATAATTGATGCCCTTTTTTAAAGCAGGTGGGAACCTCAGACCTCAGAAGTGACAGGTGAAAATGTCCGTAAAAACTCCAGCCAGTTGGTCCGCACAGGTTTTAGAACACGACCGGGTATACCATCAGGTCCTCTGCCGCTTTTCGAAGGTTCATCCCTCTGAAGGGTTTCCTGACGTCGGCCTCTGTGACGGAGACTGAAGTACCATCACAGCGAATGGGAGCTCGGGAAGGCACATCGGTGTTCTCCCTATCAAAGCGTGCGTAATACGCATTGAGCTCGTCAGGGAGTGATGTATCACCGACATTCGAGCTGCCTCCTGGTTTCGCCTTGTAAGAGGTGATTGCATTCAGTCCCTGCCACAGCTGCTGAACATCTGTCTCATCCTCCAGCTTGGAGCAGAACTCCCTTTTGGCCTTTTTGATGGCTTTACCAAGGTCGTATCTGGACTTCTTATAGACCACTGTGTCATCAGACATGAATACCCGGTGTCTGGTCTTCAGAAGAGTGTGGATCTCAAAGTTCATCCAAGGTTTCTGATTGGGAAACACTCGGAAGGTTTTTGTAGGGATGCAGTCCTCCACACATTTCTTTATGAAGTCTGTAACAACTGTGGCGTATTCATTCAAGTCCGTTGCCGAGTCCTTGAACATTGCCCAGTCTACAGACTCCAAACAGTCTTGTAGTTGTTCTTCTGCCCCCGCCGACCTGCTCTGTACTGTCCTCACCTCTGGGGGTGCGCTCTTTAATTGCTGCCTGTAGGCAGGAAGAAGCAGCCCCACGGTATGGTCGGATTTACGAAGTGAGGGCGAGGGATAGAGCGGTAGGCATCCTTGATGGTGGTGTAGCAGTGGTCGAGGGTGTTTGGTCCTCTAGTGCAGCAGGAGACATGTTGGTGGAAGTTGGGGAGTGATTTCTTTAGGTTTGCCTTATTGAAGTCCCCAGCATGGTGGTAAATGCCTCGGGTAAGACGTCTGGTGTTTGTTGACCACGGCGTGCAGCTCCTCCAGTGCCAGACGGACGTCTGCCTGGGGTGGGATGTAGGCCACGGTCAGATGATGGAGGCGAATTCCCTCGGTAGGTAGAAGGGACGGCACTTCACCGCCAGGTGTTCCAGGTATGGAGAGCAGGAGTTGGACAGGACTGCTCCACATCTGAGCAGCACGCAGAGTTGACCATGAGGCAGACGCCCCCTCCTCTCCCTTTCCCCGATGCCAGTGTACGGTCATACGGTGGATGGAGAACCCTCAGGCTGGACCGCTGAGTCTGGGAGCTGGGGGTGAGCCATGTCTCTGTGAAACAGAACACAAAGCATTCCCTCAGCTCCCTTTGATAAAGCAGCCTTGCCCTTAAGTCCTCCACTTTATTTTCTAGTGAGTGTACTCCCCCTGTCTCTCCCCCACGCCCTTAATCACTCCCTTAATCCCACACAGCTGTGCTGGGGAGCAGAGGGTTGGGACAGGAGGCTAGTGAATGAAACTGGGCGGGAGAGGGGAAGGGGGAGGGGGGAGGGGGAGGGGGAGGGGGAGGGGATCAGGCCCTTCGACCCATCCAGTAACTGCAGGCACTCAGCGGGTCAGGCAGCATCTGTGGGGAACATGGATAGGTGACGTTTCACAGAGTGCTGGAGTAACTCAGTGGGTCAGGCACACAGACACACACACACACACCGAGACACGCACACACAGATAGTGACTCTCTCCAGGCAGGTCCAATGTTTAAAACTGTACAGAGCTCAAGAATACGATGAGTTGCAGCTGGAGAAAGCGAACATACTGATCGTAACTCAGGAGTGTGAAGATGGTACCTCACCCCCCCCCCGCTTTCGCACCCCCACGCTCTCACCACCCCTCTCTCTCCCACCTCCCCCTCTCTCTCCCCCTCCCCCTCTCTCTCCCCGCTCCCTCCCCCTCCCTGCTCTCTCTCTCTCTCCCCCCTATCTGACGGGGTGGGTTTGGAGAACACTGACAATAGACAATAGGTGCAGGAGTAGGCCATTCGGCCCACCACCGCCATTCAATGTGATCACAGCTGATCATCCCCAATCAGTACCCCGTTCCTGCCTTCTCCCCATATCCCCTGACTCCGCTATTTTTAAGAGCCCTGTCTAGCTCTCTCTTGAAAGTATCCACAGAACCGGCCTCCACCGCCCTCTGAGGCAGAGAATTCCACAGACTCACCACTCTCTGTGAGAAAAAGTGTTTCCTCGTCTCCGTTCTAAATGGCTTACCACCTTATTCTTAAACTGTGTGTGGCCCTTGGTTCTGGACTCCCCCAACATTGGGAACATGTTTCCTGCCTCTAGCTGTGTCCAAACCCTTAACAATCTTATATGTTTCAATGAGATATCCTCTCAGCCTTCTAAACTCCAGAGTGTACAAGCCCAGCTGCTCCATTCTCTCAGCATATGACAGTCCCGCCATCCCAGGAATTAACCTTGTAAACCTACGCTGCACTCCCTCAATAGCACTGCCTGCTGCACCTGCATACTTGCTTTCAAACGATCGTCAGTCAACGAGCTCATACCAGAAACATCGGGGATCAACTATGACTCAGCAGGTCGTAGAGTCACAGTCGCCCAGCGTGGAAACAGGCCCTTCCTTCAGCCCAACTTGCCCACACCGGCCAACATGCCAGATACACTAATCCCAGAGTCACGGAAATAGTTTCAAGGCTCCAAGGACTTATGGACTAATCAAGACCCAGGTTCCTAACCGGGCCTAATTTTGAGGCTCCAAAGAACTTTAAACAAGGCCTAGGCTCCAATGCAGCCAAGTTTCAAGGCTCCTGAAGACTTGCGGACTAGTCGAGGCCCAGGCTCTGAACCAGGCCTGTTTTCCAGGCTCCACCGGGCCCAGGCACTCCAAGAAAACCAGAGGGCCAGGCTTTGCCTGCAGCCTTGCTGGTGGATGCACCGACAGAGACAGATAAACGGACTAATACGACAGATAATTATTCCCTTCACACCCGGGATATGCAAACAGATCGTTAAATAAAGAAATAACTCGCTTCAGTCAAAGTAATCTTGTCTTAGGATAAACACAAAGTGCTCCAGTTACTCAGCGGGTCAGGCAGCAGAGAGCGGTGGAGAGAGAGAGAGAGGGGGCGGAGTAGAGAGCGGAGAGAGAGAGCGAGAAGGGGCCAGAGAGAGAGGAGAGAGAAAGGGAGAGAGAGGGGAGAGAGAGGGGGAGATGTAGAGATGGAGAGGGAAGGAAGCTTCAATGTGTGTATTTTGAGAGACCGTTCGAGGTACAGCAGGGACTGGATGGGTCGAAGGGCCTGCTCCCCTCCCCTCCCCTCTCCCGCCCAGTTTCATTCACTAGCCTCCTGTCCCATCCCTCTGCTCCCCAGCA
>CAUPSL010000547.1:0-5000 GCA_963514005.1 Raja brachyura
ACTCACCACTCTCTGTGAGGTGGAGGCTGGTTCTCTGGATAGAAACATAGAAACATAGGTGCAGGAGTAGGCCATTTGGCCCTTCGAGGCCAGCACCGCCATTCAATGTGATCATGGCTGATCGTCCCCAATCAATAACCCGTTCCTGCCTTCTCCCCATATCCCCTGACTCTGCTATCTTTAAGAACCCTATCTAGCTCTCTCTTTAAATCATAGAAACATGGACAATAGGTGCAGGAGTAGGCCATTCAGCCCTTCGAGCCTGCACCGCCATTCAATGTGATCATGGCTGATCATCCAACTCAGTATCCCGTACCTGCCTTCTCTCCATACCCTCTGATCCCTTTAGCCACAAGGGCCACATCTAACTCCCTCTTAAATATAGCCAATGAACTGCCTCAACTACCCTCTGTGGCAGAGAGTTCCACAGATTCACTACTCTCTGTGTAAAGAATGTTTTCCACATCTCGGTCCTAAAGCATTTCCCCCTTATCCTTAGACTGTGACCCCTTGTCCTGGACCTCCCCAACATCGGGAACAATCTTCTGCATCTAGCCTGTCCAACCCCTTAAGAATTTTGTACGTCTCTATAAGATCCCCTCTCAATCTTCTAAATTCCAGCGAGGATACTTTCAAGAGAGAGCTAGATAGGGCTCTTAAAGATAGCGGAGTCGGGGGATATGGGGAGAAGGCAGGAACGGGGTACTGATTGGGGATGATCAGCCACGATCACATTGAATGGTGGTGCTGGCTCAAAGGTTTTTAAAGTTTCCCCCTCCCAAACCATGCATTCAACGGAAAAAAAAGAAAAGACAGGCGGACAGCAACGGCTGCGGCCACCATCTTTGTCTATAACGTATGGAGGCGGATTAGGAAAAGGGGAGATGCAATGAGACCTGGGTGTCATGGTACACCAGTCATTGAGAGTAGGCATGCAGGTACAGCAGGCAGTGAAGAAAGCGAATGGTATGTTAGCTTTCATAGCAAAGGATTTGAGTATAGGAGCAGGGAGGTTCTACTGCAGTTGTACAGGGTCTTGGTGAGGCCACACCTGGAGTATTGCGTACAGTTCTGGTCTCCAAATCTGAGGAAGGACATTATTGCCATAGAGGGAGTGCAGAGAAGGTTCACCAGACTGATTCCTGGGATGTCAGGACTGTCTTATGAACAAAGACTGCATAGACTCGGTTTATACTCTCTAGAATTTAGGAGATTGAGAGGGGATCTTATAGAAACTTACAAGATTCTTAATGGGTTGGACAGGCCAGATGCAGGAAGATTGTTCCCGATGTTGGGGAGGTCCAGGACAAGGGGTCACAGCTTAAGGATAAGGGGGAAATCCTTTAGGACCGAGATGAGAAGGACTTTTTTCACTCAGAGAGTGGTGGGTCTCTGGAACTCTCTGCCACAGAGGGTAGTTGAGGCCAGTTCATTGGCTATATTTAAGAGTGAGTTAGATGTGGTCCTTGTGGATAAAGGGATCAGGGGGTATGGAGAGAAGGCAGGTACGGGATACTGAGTTGGATGATCAGCCATGATCATATTGAATGGCGGTGCAGGCTCGAAGGGCCGAATGGCCTCTACTCCTGCACCTATTGTCTATGTTTCTGTGTATAACCCTGGGCCCATTGTCATCGGTAGCACTGCTTTGGATGAGAACGTACACAGCGCGATTGGCTAGTTTGCAGATGACGGTAAAGTGGGCGGTATTGTAATTAA
Organism: Raja brachyura; assembly: GCA_963514005.1. The sequence continues at coordinate 1,720 of CAUPSL010000547.1, forward strand.
GGATGGTTGCCAAAGAATGGGTCGACTGGGCTTGTACTCACTGGAATTTAGAAGGATGAGAGGGGATCTTATAGAAACATAAAATCCTTAAAGGGTTTGGACAGGCTAGACGCAGGAAGATTGTTCCCCATGTTGGGGGAGTCTAATACATGATTAGACATAGAAAACATAGACAATAGGTGCAGGAGGAGGCCATTTCGGCCCTTCGAGCCAGCACCGCCATTCATTGTGATCATGGCTGATCGTCCCCAATCAATAACCCGTGGCTGCCTTCTCCCCATATCCCTTGACTCCACCAGCCCCTAGAGCTCTATCTAACTCTCTCTTAAATCCATCCAGTGACTTGGCCTCCACTGCCCCTCTGTGGCAGGGAATTCCACAAATTCACAACTCTCTGGGTGAAAAAGTTTTTTCTCACCTCAGTCTTAAATGACCTCCCCTTTATTCTAAGACTGTGGCCCCTGGTTCTGGACTCGCCCAACATTGGGAACATTTTTCCTGCATCTAGCTTGTCCAGTCCCTTTTATAATTTTATATGTTTCTATAAGATCCCCCCTCATCCTTCTAAACTCCAGTGAATACAAGCCTAGTCTTTTCAATCTTTCCTCATATGACAGTCCCGCCATCCCAGGGATCAATCTGGTGAACCTACGCTGCACTGCCTCAATCACAAGGATGTCCTTCCTTAAACTGGGACTATCCCAATGTTTAAGAAACAGTTAGACAGGTACATGGATAGGACGGGGTTTGGAGGGATCTGGGCCAAACGTGGGCAGGTGGGACTAGTGTAGCTGGGGCATGTTGGCCGGTGTGGGCAAGTTGGGCCGAAGGGCCTGTTTCCACATGATGGCTGTGAGCACGGTTAATACTTTAAGACTACTCCCTCCCTCTCTCTCTCTGCCCCTCCTCTCTCTCTCTCTCTCTCCTTCCTCTCTCTCGAACAACATGTAGCTTTGGGATGAGTGGAGGGACTATGACGTCCGGCAGCCGACCGGCCCCTGCGGACTGGCCGGGGAGGTGAGGGGGGGGTCAGGGAGAGGGGGGGGGGGGCTCTTCCTTCCCTCTACCCTTCCTCTTTCCACCGCATTATTTCCCTCTCTCTCTTCTCTCCGTCTCTCTCTCTCTCTCTCTCTCTCTCTCATCTCTCTCTCTCTCTCTCTCTCTCTCTCTCTCTCTCCTGTCGTTTCCCCTCCCCCCTCTCTCTCTTTCTCTCTCTGGAGGGAGATCTATTCTCTCTCTCTCTCTCTCTCTCTCTCTCTCCTCTCTCTCTCCTTCCATCTTTTGCTCTCCCCCTCCCTCCCTGTCTCCTTCCCCCTCTCCCTCTCTCTCCCCCCCTCTCTCTCCCCCCCTCTCTCTCTCCCTCTCTCTCTCCCCCCTCTCTCTCCCCCCCTCTCTCTCCCCCCCTCTCTCCCCCCCCCTCTCTCCCCCCCTCTCTCTCCCCCCTCTGTCTCTCCCCCCCTCTCTCTCCCCCCTCTCTCTCCCCCCTCTCTCTCCCCCTCTGTCTCTCCCCCCCTCTCTCTCTCCCCCCTCTCTCTCTCCCTCTCTCTCTCCCCCCTCTCTCTCCCCCCTCTCTCTCCCCCCCTCTCTCTCTCCCCCCTCTCTCTCCCCCCTCTCTCTCCCCCCTCTCTCTCCCCCTTCTCTCTCCCCCCCCCTCTCTCCCCCCCCTCTCTCTCCCCCCCTCTCTCTCTCTCTCTCTCTCTCTCTCTCTCTCCCTCCCTCCCCCCCATACATGCATGACTCACACAGGCGACGTTATTTAACCCTCTCCCCTCTCTCCTCGTTCTCCTCTCCCAGCTGGACGGTAAGACAGGGTCGAGGGGGGGCTGGGTGCTGCTGGTGGGGGGGTTAGTGGGACAGGGGTGGGGGTGGTGGGGGAGAACCCCCTGCTCCCCCCTCCCCTCCCCTCCCAGCTCATTGTTCTCATTCTGGGGACACTCACACTCACTACACACGTGGCGAGCAGCCCTGAGGTTAAACGCCATGCGGATATCGTTGCTAGATCTACAGTCACAGGAGTGTCCAATATTACAGACCGAGCCGAGATATAGAAACATAGAAATTAGGTGCAGGAGTAGAGGCCATTCGGCCCTTCGAGCCTGCACCGCCATTCAATGTGATCATGGCTGATCATCCAACTCAGTATCCCGTACCTGCCTTCTCTCCATACCCTCTGATCCCCTTAGCCACAAGGGCCACATCTAACTCCCTCTTAAATATAGCCAATGAACTGGCCTCAACTACCTTCTGTGGCAGAGAATTCCAGAGACCCACCACTCTCTGTGTAAATAATATTTTCCTCATCTCGGTCCTAAAGGAATTTCCCCCTTATCCTTAAACTGTGACCCCTTGTCCTGGACCTCCCCAACATCTGGAACAATCTTCCTGCATCTAGCCTGTCCAACCTCTTAAGAATTTTGTAAGTTTCTATAAGATCCCCCCTCAATCTTCTAAATTCCAGCGAGATATAACACGGTCATAAGATACGAGCAGAATTAGGCCATTCAGGCCCATCGAGTCTCCTACTCATCAGGCTATGAAAGTAAGCAGGGGTTACACAAAAGGCTGGAGAAACTCAGCGGGTGCAGCAGCATCTAAGGAGCGAAGGAGATAGGCGACGTTTCGGGTCGAGACCCTTGAAAGTAACCATGCAGGTACAGCAGGCAGTGAAGAAAGCCAATGGCATGTTGGCCTTTATAACAAGAGGAGTCGAATATAGAGCAAGGAGGTCCTTCTGCAGTTGTACAGAGCCCCAGTGAGACCACACCTGGAGTACTGTGTGCAGTTTTGGTCCCCTAATTTGAGGAAGGACATTCTTGCTATTGAGGGAGCCCAGCGTAGGTTTGCAAGGTTAATTCCCGGGATGGCGGGACTGTCATATGCTGAGAGAATGGAGCGGCTGGGCTTGTACACTCTGGAGTTTAGAAGGATGAGAGGGGATCTCTTTGAAACATATAAGATTGTTAAGGGCTTGGGACACGCTAGAGGCAGGAAACATGTTCCCGATGTTGGGGGAGTCCAGAACCAGGGGCCACAGTTTAAGAATAAGGGGTCGGCCATTTAGAACGGAGACGAGGAAACACTTTTATCTCACAGAGAGTGGTGAGTCTGTGGAATTCTCTGCCTCAGAGGGCAGTGGAGGCAGGTTCTCTGGATGCTTTCAAGAGAGAGCTGGATGGGGCTCTTAAAGATAGCAGAGTCAGGGGATATGGGGAGAAGGCAGGAACGGGGTACTGATTGGGGATGATCAGCCGTGATCGCATTGAATGGCGGTGCTGGCTCGA
>CAUPSL010000547.1:10000-27288 GCA_963514005.1 Raja brachyura
CCTCTAGCGTGTCCAAACCCTTAACAATCTTATGTGTTTCGATGAGATATCCTCTCATCCTTCTAAACTGCAGAGTGTACAAGCCCAGCCGCTCCATTCTCTCAGCGTATGACAGTCCCGCCATCCCGGGAATTAACCTTGTAAACCTACGCTGCACTACCTCAATATTGGAGGGTAGCTAATGTAATCCCACTTTTTAAAAAAGGAGGGAGAGAGAAAACGGGGAATTACAGACCAGTTAGTCTAACATCGGTGGTGGGGAAACTGCTGGAGTCAGTTATTAAAGATGGGATAGCAGCGCATTTGGAAAATGGTGAAATCATTGGACAAAGTCAGCATGGATTTACGAAAGGGATGGGAGGGGGAGTGAGGGGGGGGGCCCAAAATTAGAGTCTCGACCCGAAACGTCACCGTTCCTTCTCCCCAGAGATGTCTCCTGTCCCGCTGAGTTACTCCAGCACCTTGTGTCTCGTTGATTGTCGTTGCAGTATTTCGAGAAGCGTCTCGCTGGGAATACGACGCTGGCCGGGAATTCCACCGGGAATGTCGAGGACGCCTGGCATTTTGGGAATTGGATGACCCTGCTCTCCATGCTGCCCCTGCTGATGTTCACCTGCCTCAACTCCATCCTGTACCCCAGGTAAAGCTGAAGGCAGCACCCGTAGCCCGGGTTCGATACCGGCTACGGGCGCTGTCTGTACGGAGTTTGCACGTTTACTCCCCGTGACCTGCATGGGTTTTCTCCGGGCGCTCCGGTTTCCTCCCACACTCCAAAGACGTGCGGGTTACAAACATTCCCTAGTGTGTGTGGGATGGTGTTATAGCCCCTGTCCCACTGTACGAGTTCATTCCAAGCGCTCTCCCCAGCTTTAAAAAAATCAAACTCGCGGCAAAGTCAGAGGGGGGCGGGTTTAAAATGCCGATTTTTTCTAGGCAGCCATAGAAACATAGACAATAGGTGCAGGAGTAGGCCATTCGGCCCTTCGAGCCTGCACCGCCATTCAATATGATCATGGCTGATCATCCAACTCAGTATCCCGTACCTGCCTTCTCTCCATACCCCCTGATCCCTTTAGCCACAAGTGCCACATCTAACTCCCTCTTAAATATAGCCAATGAACTGGCCTCAACTACCCTGTGTGGCAGAGAGTTCCAGAGACCCACCACTCTCTGTGTGAAAAAATTCCTTCTCATCTCGGTCCTAAAGGATTTCCCCCTTATCCTTAAGCTGTGACCCCTTGTCCTGGACCTCCCCAACATCGGGAACAACCTTCCTGCATCTAGCTTGTCCAACCCCTTAAGAATCTTGTAAGTTTCTATAAGATCCCCTCTCAATCTCCTAAATTCTAGAGAGTATAAACCGAGTCTATGCAGTCTTTGTTCATAAGACAGTCCTGACATCCCAGGAATCAGTCTGGTGAACCTTCTCTGCACTCCCTCTATGGCAATAATGTCCTTCCTCAGATTTGGAGACCAGAACTGTACGCAATACTCCAGGTGTGGCCTCACCAAGACCCTATACAACTGAAGTAGAACCTCCCTGCTCCTATACTCAAATCCTTTTGCTATGAAAGCTAACATACCATTGGCTTTCTTCACTGCCTGCTGCACCTGCATGCCTACTTTCATTAGTCCAAGTCGATCCATGTCGGGCGATTTAGTCGCTAAAGAGAAATCGCTCCGACATTTCATTCATAAAGGTATTTTTAAACTACGCTAGATTATTTATTAACTAGACTAGTTTAAAAATCATCTTCTAAAGCTCTGAACGGTGACAGCGGAACGGACCTAAGGTGGGCGATAAAAGAAGCTACACAGTTTATTTTTACATTAAAACTTGGTTTTTAGGAAGGCTTTAATCACATTTTCTTGTTGCGAAAAGGGGACAAAAAAAATGTATGAACCAACAGTATTTTTCCTCTCGACTTCCCCGCAAACCGCAACGTTCCAATCCACCGCATTCCACTAAAACCCACTCGCTAGTTGATTTAAATGACCATTAATTTACAGGCATTAAACACTAAATTCCTTCCATTTGGCCTAGAAATTCATGAAAATGAGATTTAAAAATTATGTTATATTGTGGATTATTGTGTGAATGTTATTTGGACACTTAGGCAATTTAAAAAAAGTTTATCTTTTCTTAAGAAATGGATAGATGTTTAGATCTACTCGTTGAATTTTGTAATTAGCTACAATTAGATAACTAACTAATTATATGCTTTAATTTCAGGTCATCCAAGTAAGATTGTTTCATATTTGTTTCAGAATGCTTCAATCTATAATAACTGAAAATTTCATTGAGTTCTCTTAATTTTTAAGAAAGTTATGGGCTTTTAACTGTTCCAGATCACAGCTTTTGAGTTAAGTCAATTGAAAGGCAATGGGGAACAAGATGCTAATTTCCGAGGATGAAAATGGCCATAACTTTCTTAATACTGAAGATATGAAAGTGAATTAGGTGTCAAATTAAACTTCTTTTTATGCTTTATCTGATGGGATAAATTGCAGACTTGATTTTTTAAATCTCAACATTTTGTAACATTGCTACTCTTAGCAGCTCGTAACGCTAACGGCAGGTGAGCACGGGAAGACTCGTGAAGATTTTTAAACACGTTGAAAAACGTCCACGAGAGTTCAGAGATACAACGGGGAAACAGGCCCTTCGGCCCACCGTGTCCGCGCCGACCAGCGATCCCCGCACACTAGCACTACCCCTGGAGACACTTACACCAAGCCAATTAAACTACAAACCTGCACGTCTTTGGAGTGCGGGAGGAAACTGTAGATCGCGGAGAAAACCCACGCGGGTCACGGGGAGAACGTGCAAACTCCGTACAGACAGCGCCCGTAGTCAGGATCGAACCCGGGTCTCTGGCACAGATAAATGTGAGGTTATCCACTTTGGTAGCAGAAACAGGAAGGCAGATTACTATCTAAATGGCATCAAGTTGGGGAAAGGGGAAGTACAACGGGACCTGGGGGTCCTTGTTCATCAGTCTATGAAAGTAAGCATGCAGGTACAGCAGGCAGTGAAGAAAGCCAATGGCATGTTGGCCTTCATAACAAGAGGAATCGAATATAGGAGCAAAGAGGTCCTTCTGCAGTTGTACAGGGCCCTAGTGAGACCACACCTTGAGTATTGTGTGCAGTTTTGGTCCCCTAATTTGAGGAAGGACATTCTTGCTATTGAGGGAGTGCAGCGTAGGTTCACCAGGTTAATTCCCGGGATGGCGGGACTGTCATATGCTGAGAGAATGGAGCGGCTGGGCTTGTACACACTGGAGTTTAGAAGGGTGAGAGGGGATTTCATTGAAACATATAAGATCGCTAGAGGCAGGAAACATGTTCCCGATGTTGGGGGAGTCCAGAACCAGGGGCCACACACACATTTTAAGAATAAGGGGTCGGCCATTTAGAACGGAGACGAGGAAACACTTTTTCTCACAGAGAGTGGTGAGTCTGTGGAATTCTCTGCCTCAGAGGGCGGTGGAGGCCGGTTCTCTGGATACTTTCAATAGAGAGCTGGATAGGGCTCTTAAAGATAGTGGAGTCAGGGGATATGGAGAGAAGGCAGGAACGGGGAACTGATTGGGGATGATCAGCCGTGATCACATTAAATAGTGGTGCTGGCTCGAAGGGCCGAATGGCCTCTACTCCTGCGTCTATTGACGCCATTTTGACGGGCAGTTTTTTTCCCTTTCTCTCCCCCGAAGGATCTCGGAGAAACTGCGGATTGCCGGCAGCTTGTTTGGGATCTTCATCCTGTTTGTGGTTACCGCGGTGATGGTGAAAACGCAAATGCAACCTCTGGACTTCTTCCTGATCACAATGTCCGTCATTTGTCTAATTAACTGTGAGTATCCATGGGTGTAGGAGCTAGGAGGTCCTTCTGCAGTTGTACAGGGCCCTAGTGAGACCACACCTGGAGTATTGTGTGCAGTTTTGGTCTGTTGGCCTTCATCACAAGAGGAATCGAGTATAGGAGCAAGGAGGTCCTTCTGCAGTTGTACAGGGCCCTGGTGGGACCACACCTGGAGTATTGTGTGCAGTTTTGGTCCCCTAATTCGAGGAAGGACATTCTTGCTATTGAGGGAGCCCAGCGTAGGTTTTCAGGATGACGGGACTGTCATATGATGAAAGAATGGGTCGACTGGACTTGTATTCACTGGAATTTAGAAGGATGAGGGGGATTTATAGAAATGTATAAAATTCTTAAAAGGACTGGACACGCTAGAGGCAGGAAACATGTTCCCGATGTTGGGGGAGTCCAGAACAGGGGGACACACACACACAGTTTGGGAATAAGGGGTCGGCCATTTAGGACTGAGAGTCCTTGATTTTCTCATCTCGGTCCTAAAAGATTTCCCCCTTATCCTTAAACTGTGTGACCCCTTGTTCTGGACTTTCCCAACATCGGGAACAATCTTCCTGCCATGCGGAACAATCTAGCCTGTCCAACCCCTTAAGAATCTTGTAAGTCTCTATAAGATCCCCCCCCTCAGTCTTCTAAATTCTAGCGAGTATAAGCCGAGTCTATCCAGTCTTTCCTCATATGGAAGTCCTGACATCCCAGGAATCCCCGACATCCCAGTATACATTGCTTCTGATTAAAAAAAAAATTAAAAAAACTGTCCATCTCTTTGTGGAAAAAGGGTCTAAATTGCATTTTATCAATCAATATATTAATTCATGTGTGTATTTATGTATATAATTGTAGTCAATGCCTACTGTGTTCTGTTGTGCGAGGCAAAGATCCCGTGTTCTGGACTTCCCCAACATCGGGAACAATCTTCCTGGCTTTAAGGGTACAGCGTAGATACAGACTGACTCAGTGGGCCGAAGGGCCTGTTTCCAAGTCAATGTCAAACAAACTTTATTGTCATTTAGAAATACATCGATACATGCAATTCCAAACGGAATTCCGTTGCATTTGGCTCCACGTACAACACGATAATGAACAGAAGGTTAAAATGGGAAAAAAATGGAAAAAAGGATAAAATAGACAATGGTGGCAGCCCATTACATGGCATTCAGGAGCCTGATGGCTCGTGGGAAGAAGCTGTTGCAGAACCTTGATGTTAACCATATAACCATATACCAATTACAGCACGGAAACAGGCCCTCTTGGCCCTTCCAGTCCGTGCCGACCATTTATTTTCCCCTAGTCCCATCTACCTGCACTCAGACCATACCCCTCCATTCCCTTCCCGTCCATATACCTATCCACTTTACTTTTAAATGTTAAAATCGATCCTGCCTCCACCACTTCTGCTGGAAGATCATTCCACACAGCCACCACTCTCTGAGTAAAGAAGTTCCCCCTCATGTTACCCCTAAACTTCTGTCCCTTAATTCTCATGTCATGCCCTCTTGTTTGAATCTTCCCTACCCTCAATGGGAAAAGCTTATCCACGTCAACGCTGTCTATCCCTTTCATCATTTTAAAGACCTCAATCAAGACCCCCTTAACCTTCTGCGCTCCAAAGAATAAAGACCTAACTTGTTCAACCTTTCTCTGTAACTTAGTTGCTGGAACCCAGGCAACATTCTAGTAAATCTCCTCTGTACCTCTCTCTATGTTCTGCTCCTTATGCTACGATATCTTTTGCCCGAGGGCAGCAGAGTGAACAGTCCGTGATGGAGATCGATGTGTGGGGTCTTTTATAATACTGCTGGCCTTAGACACGCAACGTTTGGTCGCAATATCCCCGATTGAAGGGAGAGAGGTCCCGATGATTTTTTCCGCTGTCCTCACCACTCTCTGCACGGACTTCCAGTCGGAGGCTCTACAGTCCCCAAACCAGACAGAGATACAGCTGGACAAAATACTCTCTATGGTGCCCCTGTAGAAAGTGGTGAGGACGGGATGGGGGAGGTGAGCTCTTCTCATCCGGCGCAGAGAGTGCAACCTCTCTTAACTGTCGATGAGATGTTATTTGACCAGGTCAGACTGTTAGTGATCTGCACCCCCAGGAACTTTGTGCTACTGACCACCTCCACATCGATGTCATTGATGTGAAGTGGTGTGGGACTGTGCCGGTTTTTCCTGAAGTCGACGATGACCTCCTTTGTTTTTTCGACATTCAGGATCAGGTTGTTCGTATTGCGAACCAGTCCACCAGTTGTTTCACCCCCTCCCTGTAAGCCAGCTCATTCTGCCCTGTGTACGGCCCTTAACTCCGAAGTAAACAACCCCTCGGCCTACCTGCCGAGCCGGAGCCTGCTGAAATTTGTGGCGGACATTTTGACTCTCGGTCAGTCTCACCTCTTCCCTCTTTCCTTCCCAGCGTTTGGAGCCGTCCTGCAGGGAAGTCTGTTCGGATTAATTGGACTCCTGCCGCCCAAATACAGCTGTGTCTTCATGAGTGGCCAGGGTGTGGCCGGGACCTTTGCTGCCTTGGCCTCCATCTTCGCCAAAATATGTAAGTTGCTATTTTTCTCTCCAACATTTTTGTCTCTGCTCCTGGAGCAGGGGGTGGAGAGACTGGTGGTGAGGTCTCTCTCCCCCTCTCCCCTTCTCATAGAAACATAGACAATAGGCGCAGGAGTAGAGGCCATTCGGCCCTTCGAGCCTGCACCGCCATTCAATGTGATCACGGCTGATCATCCGTGGCTCACACAAAAGGCTGGAGAAACTCAGCGGGTGCAGCAGCATCTAAGGAGCGAAGGAGATAGGCGACGTTTCGGGTCGAGACCCTTCTTCTGATCATCCAACTCTTATCTTATAAATAAGATCATCTCATACAAACTTACAAAATTCTTAAGGGGTTGTGGACAGGCTAGATGCAGGAAGATTGTTCCCGATGTTGGGGAAGTCCAGGACAAGGGGTCACAGTTTAAGGATAAGGGGGAAATCCTTTAGGACCGAGATGAGAAGGACTTTTTTCACACAGAGAGTGGTGGGTCTCTGGAACTCTCTGCCACAGAGGGTAGTTGAGGCCAGTTCATTGGCTATATTTAAGAGGGCGTTAGATGCGGCCCTTGTGGCTAAAGGGATCAGGGGGTATGGAGAGAAGGCAGGTACGGGATACTGAGTTGGATGATCAGCCATGATCACATTGAATGGCGGTGCAGGCTCGAAGGGCCGAATGGCCTACTCCTGCACCTATTTTCTATGTTTCTATGTTAATAGGTAGTTCTTTTAGACCCTCAAAGTATGATAAAAAGGGTTCCCATTTCAAATAAAACTTTGTCACAGACCCCCTCAATGTGAATTTAATCTTTTCTAATCTTAAAAAAAACATGACGTCTTCCAGCCAAGCAGCGGCAGATGGAGGAGTGTTAGATTTCCAGACCAGCAAGATTCTCCTACGGGCCAAAAGTGATGTCAATGTAATGATATCAGACTGGGTTGCATTTAAACCCAAGGTTTTATCTGTTACACCAAATACAGCTACAAGCGGGCAAGGTCTCTCTGTCACCCCAGGGACTTCACTGATGGGTTTAAAAACCACTGCCCAGTGGTTAACAAGTTTGGGGCAAGACCAGAATGCGTGAGCTTGATTGGCTGGAGAGGACCTGTCACAGCCAGTGTCCGTCCCTGAATATATGTCGGCAAGCCTGGTTTTGCTTAAATGAACCCCGTGTAAAACTTTAAATTGTATGAGCCCCGATCTAGCACATGATGACTTTTTCCAGCTTCTGTCCAGCATTCCTCAGACAGATCCATGCCGTTGACACCGCTGGGGTCTAAACTACCCGAGCGAAATATGAGGTGCTGCCCCTCCAATTTACGGTGGGGCTCACTCTGGCCGTGGAGGAGGCCCCGGGACAGAGAGGTGGGATTGGGAATGGGAATGGGAGGGGGAGTTGAAGTGCTGAGCCACCGGGAGATCAGGTTGGTTATTGGGAACCGAGCGGAGGTGTTGGGTGAAACGATCGCTTGGTCTCACCGATGTAGAGCAGCTGGCACCCAGAGCAGCTGATGCAATAGATGAGGTTGGAGGAGGACAGGTCTGGAGGGATGCGGGCCAAAGGCGGGCAAGTGGGACAAGTGTCGACGTGACATGTTGGCCGGCTTGGGCAAGCTGTTTTTCCCCCACGCTGTGTGACTCTACAAACGAGCGTTCTTGTTCCCTGCAGGTGGGTCCGATGAGGAACTGATGGCCTTGGGATATTTTGTCACCCCCTGTCTCGTGATCCTGATGACAATAGTCTTCTATCACATCCTGCCAAGGCTGGTGAGTTGAACAAGCCTCGAGAAGGAGGGGTCTCGACCCGAAACGTCGCCCATTCCTTCTCTCCGCAGATGCTGCCCGTCCCGCTGAGTTACTCCAGCTCTTCCTCTGAATGTCCCATCGAGCCCACCGTCCATCGCCCCTGCAGACAAGTCCACACGGGATAGGAGCAGGATTAGGCCGTTCGGCCCATCGAGTCTACTCCCCTACATACCCGCACTGATCAAGAATCTATCTATCTCTGCCTTAAAAATATCTCCCCCCCCCTCTCTCCCCCCCTCTCTCCCCCTCCCTCTTCCCCCCCCTCTCTCCCCCTCTCCCTCCTAACCCCATTCTCCTGCCTTCTCCCCACAACCCCTGACACCCGCACTAATCAAGAATCTATCTATCTCTGCCTTAAAAATATCCACTGACTTGTGGCCTCCACAGCCGTCTGCGGCAAAGAATCCCACAGATTCACCACCCTCTGACTAAAGAAATTCCTCCTCATCTCCTTCCTAAAGGAACGTCCTTTAATTCTGAGGCTGCGCCCTCTGGTCCTAGACTCTCCCACTAGTGGAAACATCCTCTCCACATCCACTCTATCCGGGCCTTTCACTATTCTGTACGTTTCAATGAGGATCCCGCTCATCCTTCTAAACTCCAGCGAGTACAGGCCCAGCACCGACAAACGCTCATCGTACGTTAGAAACATAGAAACATAGACAATAGGTGCAGGAGTAGAGGCCATTCGGCCCTTCGAGCCTTCACCGCCATTCAATATGATCATGGCTGATCATCCAACTCAGTATCCCGTACCTGCCTTCTCTCCATACCCCCTGATCCCCTTTAGCCACAAGGGCCACATCTAACTCCCTCTTAAATATAGCCAATGAACTGGCCTCAACTACCTTCTGTGGCAGAGAATTAATTCCACAGATTCACCACTCTCTGTGTGAAAATGATTTTCTCATCTCGGTCCTAAAAGACTTCCCCTTATCCTTAAACTGTGACCCCTTGTTCTGGACTTCCCCAACATCGGGAACAATCTTCCTGCATCTAGCCTGTCCACAACCCCTTAAGAATTTTGTAAGTCTCTATAAGATCCCTCCTCAATCTTCTAAATTCCAGCGAGTACAAGTCACTCAGTCCTGGATCGTTCTCGTAAACCTCTGGACCCTCTCCAGAGCCGGCACGTCCTTCCTTAGATACGGGGCCCAGAACTGCTCACAATGCTCCAAATTGCAGCTTGAGCAGCTTTTGATCGAGGTTTTTCTTATTTTTTTTAACTCGAAATTCGACGATAAATCTGACCCGAAACGTCGCCCTTATTCCCTGCAGGAGTATGCAAAATATCACTTCAGCAAAAGTCGACAGCAGCAAGCAGAGACGGAGTGTAATGCGGAGTTACTCGATCACAGTGAGTGTTCTTTGTCCCACCCATCCCCTCTGCCCCCCTCCCTCAAAGGCATTTCATCGCGGCGCGGGTCGGGAACCGCTCCGTCCGAGACTGTGGAGAAATCGCAGAGAGTTGCGGACAGTTGCAGCCCAGACCGTCATGCACGCACACACACACACACACACGCACTCACACACGCACGCACACACGCACACACACACACACACACACACACACACACACACACACACACACACACACACACACACAGACACGCACACAGACACACACACACACACACACACACACACACACACACAGATACACACACACACACACACACACACACACACACACACACACACACACACACACACACACACACACACACACACACACACACACACAGACAAACACAAACCAACCTCTGAAGTCTGAAGAAGGGTCTCGACCCGAAACGTCGCCTATCTCCTTCGCTCCTTAGATGCTGCTGCACCCGCTGAGTTTCTCCAGCCTTTTGTGTAACCCTCCCTCCATCTACACCTCACGCTGCCTCGGCAAGGCCGGCAGCATCATCACGGACCAGTCTCACCCCCGGTCACCCCCTCTTCTCCCCTCTCCCATCGGGCAAGAGGTACAGAAGTGTGAAAACCAACGCACACACACCTCCAGATTCAGGGACAGTTTCTTCCCGGCTGTTATCAGGCAACTGAACCGTCCTCTCACCAACTAGAGAGCGGTCCTGACCTCCCATCCACCTCGTTGGAGACCCTCGGACTATCCTTGACCGGACTTTACCTTGCACTAAACGTGATTCCCTTTATCCTGTATCTGTACACTGTGGACGGCTCGATTGGAATCACGTGTTGTCTTTCCGCTGGCTGGTTAGCGCGCGACAAACAGCTTTTCCCTGTACCTCGCTACACGGGACAAAAAAACGATACTCCAATCCTTAATTGGAAGATTCAGCATGGAACCAGGCCCTTCGGCCCATCGAGTCCAAGACTATTTTCCCACTTTTAGCCCGGCAGCGTGGACCAGCGGGTAGAGCTGCTGCCTCACAGCGCCAGAGACCCGGGTTCCATCCCGACTACGGGTGCTGTCTGTACGGAGTTTGCACGTTCTCCCGCGTGGGTTTTCTCCGGGCGCTCCGGTTTCTTCCCACACTCCAAAGACGTGCGGGTTGGTGGGCTAATTGCCTTGGGTATAAATTGAAATTGTACCCAGTGTGTGTGTGTGTAGGATAGTGTTAGTGTGCGGAGATCGCTGGTCAGAGCGGACATTCTTGCTATCGAGGTGGCCCAGCGTAGGTTCACCAGGTTAATTCCCGGGATGGCGGAACTGTCATATGCTGAGAGAATGGAGCGGCTGGGCTTGTACACTCTGTGGAGTTTAGAAGGATGAGAGGGAATCTCATTGAAACATATAAGATTATTTAGGGTTTGGACACACTAGAGGCAGGAAACATGTTCCCAATGTTGGGGGAGTCCAGAACCAGGGGCCACACACACAGTTTAAGAATAAGGGGTCGGCCATTTAGAACGGAGACGAGGAAACACTTTTTCTCACAGAGAGTTGTGAGTCTGTGGAATTCTCTGCCTCAGAGGGCGGTGGAGGCCGGTTCTCTGGATGCTTTCAAGAGAGAGCTAGATAGGGCTCTTAAAGATAGCGGAGTCAGGGGTATATGGGGAGAAGGCAGGAACGGGGTACTGATTGGGGATGATCAGCCATGATCACATTGAATGGCGGTGCTGGCTGGAAGGGCTGAGTGGCCTCCACTCCTGCACCTATTGTCTTTATTCTTTGGAGCGCAGAAGGTTAAGGGGGGACTTGATTGAGATCTTTAAAATGATGAAAGGGATAGACAGAGTTGACGTGGATAAGCTTTTCCCATTGAGGGTAGGGAAGATTCAAACAAGAGGGCATGACATGAGAATTAAGGGACAGAAGTTTAGGGGTAACATGAGGGGGAACTTCTTTACTCAGAGAGTGGTGGCTGTGTGGAATGATCTTCCAGCAGAAGTGGTGGCGGCAGGATCGATTTTAACATTTAAAAGTAAAGTGGATAGGTATATGGACGGGAAGGGAATGGAGGGGTATGGTCTGAGTGCAGGTAGATGGGACTAGGGGAAAATAAATGGTCGGCACGGACTGGAAAGGCCGAGAAGGCCTGTTTCCGTGCTGTAATTGTTATATGGTTATATTGTCTAATATTAATTAGAAACATAGAAAATAGGTGCAGGAGTAGAGGCCATTCGGCCCTTCGAGCCTGCACCGCCATTCAATATGATCATGGCTGATCATCCAACTCAGTATCCCGTACCTGCCTTCTCTCCAGACCCTCTGATCCCCTTTAGCCACAAGGGCCACATCTAACTCCCTCTTAAATATAGCCAATGAACTGGCCTCAACTACCCTCTGCGGCAGAGAATTCCACAGACTCACCACTCTCTGTGTGAAAAAATTCCTTGTCATCTCGGTCCTAAAGGATTTCCCCCTTATCCTTAAGCTGTGACCCCTTGTCCTGGACCTCCCCAACATCGGGAACAATCTTCCTGCATCTAGCCTGTCCAACCCCTTAAGCATTTTGTAAGTTTCTATAAGATCCCCTCTCAATCTCCTAAATTCTAGAGAGTATAAACCGAGTCTATGCAGTCTTTGTTCATAAGACAGTCCTGACATCCCAGGAATCAGTCTGGTAATTGACTGGTTGGGCCGAAGGGCCTGTTTCCGTGCTGGATCTCTGAACTAAACTAAAGTTACATGGATAGGACGGGTTTGGAGGGATACGGGCCAAATGCGGGTAGGTGGAGATGGGGACATGTTGGCCGGTGTGGGCAAGGTGGGCCGAAGGGCCTGTTTCCGTGCTGGATCTCTCGACTGTGTTTGACAGCTTCTACTTTTAATTTGTGCAGAGGAGCAAATGAACGGAAAAGCGGAGAAAGGAGACATGTCGCTGGTCAGTTTGGAGTCCAGCAAGGATGGCGCCGGCAACAGCTCGGGCGTTGTCAAAGTGTTCGGCAAGGTGAGCTCTCTTACTCCAGCCCAAGCGGGTAGAGCTGCTGCCTCACAGCGCCAGAGACCCGGTTCCATCCCGACTACGGGCGCTGTCTGTACGGAGTTTGCACGTTCTTGCCCCATGGGTTTTCTCCGCGTGCTCCCGTTTCAATATACAACAGGTGCAGGAGTTGAGGCCATTCGGCCCTTCCAGCCAGCACCGCCATTCAATGTGATCACGGCTGATCATCCCCAATCAGTACCCCGTTCCTGCCTTCTCCCCATATCCCCTGACTCCACTATCTTTAAGAGCTCTATCTAGCTCTCTCTTGAAAGCATCCAGAGAACCTGCCTCCACCGCCCTCTGAGACAGAGAATTCCACAGACTCACCACTCTCTGTGAGAAAAAGTGTTTCCTCGCCTCCGTTCTAAATGGCCGACCCCTTATTCTTAAACTGTGTGTGTGTGTGGCCCCTGGTTCTGGACTCCCCCAACATCGGGAACATGTTTCCTGCCTCTAGCGTGTCCAAACCCTTAACAATCTTATATGTTTCGATGAGATCCCCTCTCATCCTTCTAAACTCCAGAGTGTACAAGCCCAGCCGCTCCATTCTCTCAGCGTATGACAGTCCCGCCATCCCGGGAATTAACCTGGTGAACCTACGCTGGGTGCCCTGATCATATTGAATGGTGGTGCTGGCTCAAAGGGCCGAATGGCCTCTACTCCTGCACCTATCGTCTAACGTCTTTTAATTCTGAGGCTGTGCCCTCTGGTCCTGGACTCTCCCACTAGCGGAAACATCCTCTCCACATCCACTCTATCCGGGCCTTTCACTATTCGTGACTGTCACTGTACGTCATGTTGTTACTTGTGGGCGGAGCACCGAGGCAAATTCCTTGTATGTGAATACTTGGCCAATAAACTTACTTACTTAAACCCCTGACACCCGCACTAATCAAGAATCTATCTATCTCTGCCTTAAATATATCCACTGACTTGTGGCCTCCACAGCCGTCTGTGGCAAAGAATCCCACAGATTCACCACCCTCTGGCTAAAGAAATTCCTCCTCATCTCCTTCCTAAAGGGACGTCCGTCCTTTAATTCTGAGGCCGTGCCCTCTGGTCCTAGACTCTCCCACTAGTGGAGACATCCTCTCCACATCCACTCTATCCGGGCCGCCCACTATTCTGTAAGTTTCAATGAGGTCCCCGCTCGTCCTTCTAAACTCCAGCGAGTCCAGGCCCAGCGCCGGCAAACGCTCATCGTACGTTAACCCACTCGTTCCTGTGTCTCCTCTCGTTCTAGATCTGGATCACCGCGCTCTCGGTCTGCCTGGTGTTCACTGTGACTCTCTCCGTGTTCCCGGCTATCACGGCCAAAGTGGCCTCCCACACACTGGAGGGACAATGGAGTGAGTATGAAGCTGGGGGGGTGGGGGGGTGGGGGGGGTGGGGGGGGGGTGAAAGGCTTCCTTCACTGCCTGCTGTACCTGCACGCCAACTTTCAGTGACCGGTGTACAAGGACACCCAGGTCTCGCTGTACCTCCCCCTTACCTAACCTAACCCCATTGAGATAACAATCTGCCCCCACTCAGTATCCCGTACCTGCCTTCTCTCCATACCCCCTGATCCCTTTAGCCACAAGGGCCACATCTAACTCCCTCTTAAATATAGCCAATGAACTGGCCTCAACTACCCTCTGTGGCAGAGAGTTCCAGAGACCCACCACTCTCTGTGTGAAAAAAGTCCTTCTCATCTCGGTCCTAAAGGATTTCCCCCTTATCCTTAAGCTGTGACCCCTTGTCCTGGACCTCCCCAACATCGGGAACAATCTTCCTGCATCAAGCCTGTCCAACCCCTTAAGAATTTTGTAAGTTTCTATAAGATTCCCTCTCAATCTCCTACATTCTAGAGAGTATAAACCGAGTCTCTGCAGTCTTTGTTCATAAGACAGTCCTGACATCCCAGGAATCAGTCTGGTGAACCTTCTCTGCACTCCCTCTATGGCAATAATGTCCTTCCTCAGATTTGGAGACCAGAACTGTACGCAATACTCCAGGTGTGGTCTCACCAAGACCCTATACAACTGAAGTAGAACCTCCCTGCTCCTATACTCAAATCCTTTTGCTATGAATGCCAACATACCATTCGCTTTCTTCACTGCCTGCTGTACCTGCATGCCTACTGTCAATGACTGGTGTACCATGACACCCAGGTCTCGTTGCATCTCCCCTTTTCCTAATCGGCCACCGTTCAGATAATAGTCGACCCTCATGTTTTTGCCACCAAAGTGGACAACTGCAGAAGAACCTCTTTACTCCTGTACTGAAATCCTCTTGTTATGAAGGCCAACATTCCATCAGCTTCCTTCACTGCCTGCCGTACCTGCACGCCAACTTTCAGTGACCGGTGTACAAGGACGCCCAGGTCTCGCTGTACCTCCCCCTTACCTAACCTAACCCCATTGAGATTTTCCAACGTGACCCCTCCACTCGCCACATCTTCCCATCTCCCCCCCCATCTGCCTTCCGCAAAGACCGCTCGCTCCGCAACTCCCTCGTCAATTCTTCCCTTCCCTCCCGCTCCACCCCTTCCCCGGGCACTTTCCCTTGCAACCGCAAGAGATGCTACACTTGTCCCTTCACCTCCCCCCTCCACTCCTTTCAGGGACCCAAGCAGTCCTTCCAGGTCCGACAAAGGTTCACCTGCACCTCCTCCAACCTCATCTACTGCATCCGTTGCTCCAGATGCCGGCTGCTCTATATCGGTGAGACCAAGCGGAGGCTGGGCGATCGTTTCGCCGAACACCTCCGCTTGGTCCGCAATAACCAACCCGACCTCCCGGTGGCTCAGCACTTCAACTCCCCCTCCCATTCCGTATCCGACCTCTCGGTCCTGGGCCTCCTCCACGGCCAGAGTGAGCAACACCGCAAGTTGGAGGAACAGCACCTCATATTCCGCTTGGGGAGTCTGCATCCTCTGGGCTTGAACAATGAATTTTCTCAATTCTGTTAACCCTGGCTGCCCCCTCCCCTTCCCACCTCTCCCTCAGCCCTCGGGCCCTGGCATTCCCTCTCTCTCTATCTCTCCCCCACCCAAGTCTCATTTTCACACTACAAACAGCTAACAACGGCCTGTTCCCTTTATCATCGATACTTTTTTGCATATCTTTCATTCATTTTTCTTTATCTCTCCACATCACCGTCTGTATCTCTCGTTTCCCTGATCCCTGACCAGTCTGAAGAAGGGTCTCGACCCGAAACGTCGCCTATCTCCTTCGCTCCTTGGATGCTGCTGCACCCGCTGAGTTTCTCCAGCCTTTTGTGTAACCCCATTGAGATAACAATCTGCCCCCTTGTTTTTGCCACCAAAGTGGATAACCTCACATTTATCTATATTATACTGCATCTGCCACGCATCTGCCCACTCACTCAACCTGTCCAGGTCACCCTGCAACCTCCTAACATCCTCTTCACAGTTCACACTGCCACCCAGCTTTGTGTCGTCCGCAAACTTGCTGGTGTTGCTCCTAATTCCCTCTTCCAGATCATTAATATATCTGTGGTAAACAGTTGCGGCCCCAACACCGAGCCTCGCGGCGCTCCACTCGCCACTGCCTGCTATTCTGTAAAGGACCCGTTCACTCCTACTCTTTGCTTCCCGTCTGCCAACCAATTTTCTATCCACGTCAACACCCTGCCCCCAATACCATGTGCTCTAATTGTAGTCACCAGCCTCCCGTGCGGGACCTTATCAAAGGCTTTCTGGAAGTCTAGATACACTACATCCACTGGCACCCCTTCATCCATTTCAAAAAATTCCAGAAGATTAGTCGAGCATGATTTGCCTTTCATAAATCTAGTGTAGATGGGGCACGTTGGCCGGCATGGGCAGGATGGGCCGAAGGGCCTGTTTCCACGCAGTGTGACTCTGGGATTCTAATCTTGTTTTTTCTTTATTTTCCCCTTGCAGAAGAATACTTCACTCCTGTGGCCTGTTTCCTGCTGTTCAATGTCATGGATTGGTTCGGCAGGAGTTTTACTGCTGTCTGTATGTGGGTGAGTTTTTACAACACACTCTCCCCCTTCCACCTCTCCCCTTCCCCCTCTCCCCCTTCCCCCCTCTCCCCCTTCCACCTCTCCCCTTCCCCCTCTCCCCCTTCCCCCCTCTCCCCCCTTCCACCTCTCCCCTTCCCCCTCTCCCCCTTCCCCCCTCTCCCCCTTCTCCCCCTCCCCCCTTCCAACTCTCCCCCTTCCCCCGCTCCCCATTCCCACCTCTCCCCATTCCCCCACTTCCCCCCTCTCCCCCTCTCCCCATCCCCCCTCTCCCCATCCCCCCTCTCCCCCATCCCCCCTCTCCCCATCCCCCTTCTCCCCCTCCCCCCTTCCCACTCTCCTCCTTCCCCCTCTCCCCTTCCCCCCTCCGCCACAGAAGGGAGTTGAGGCCAGTTCATTGGCTATATTTAAGAGGAGTTAGATGTGGCCCTTGTGGCTAAAGGGATCAGGGGGTATGGAGAGAAGGCAGGTACAGGATACTGAGTTGGATAGAAACATAGAAATTAGGTGCAGGAGTAGAGGCCATTCGGCCCTTCGAGCTGCACCGCCATTCAATATGATCATGGCTGATCATCCAACTCAGTATCCCGTACCTGCCTTCTCTCCATACCCCCTGATCCCTTTAGCCACAAGGGCCACATCTAACTCCCTCTTAAATATAGCCAATGAACTGGCC